>VVHJ01032669.1:19293-39756 GCA_015107715.1 Tylochromis polylepis
AAGCCCCCCCCCCCTTGGGAGACACTCAAGCAAACAGTTTGCTGCAAATGTGGTTCTGACAGTCGTTCCCACCTCATCAAGGACTGCTTTATCATTGCCAGATGTTTAACAGAAACATGGAGCTACAGTATATATAGATAATCCCTGGAGTGGGATTACAGGGTGCTGGAGACTGGCGTTTACACACTTAGCTGAATCCTGAGGCTGAGCGTGGGCTGCGTGCATCCCAAGGAGGTTGACTTTAGCATTCTTCCTCATTAGCTGGTGACACTTTGAGCGTAGCAGGATTGTTTATGAAAACTGGGAAGGGTCAATCAGCCACCAAATTCCCAAGCATCTGTGGGAAACCTCATGCAGAGTGATAAGAATTTATCCCCCATTGTGATTACTATGCCATCACTAACACAAACATTGCTTGTGGTTTTGTTGTTGTTGTTGTTGTTGGTGGTGGTGGTTTTTTTTCAGACCTTCAAGATTACTACAGGAATACAGTATCCCATTTCAAAGATTCAAAAGACACCAATAAACATCTGTCTTAGAAAAATGCTTTCCAGATCCTTTAAGATCCTCTACACGTTCTAATTCTCAGATTGAGAACCCCTTTACTTAATTTATGGACCTTTCTTACTGTAAATGACTCTGTTGTCTCTGTGGCGCAGACAAAGAGCTGCCCTGTGGTTCAGGGATCAAACTGTTACCAAGTGCTTTATTAACATCTCTGAAAGGTTGCCAAGCATTCTTGGCAGATTCACTAGTGACCTGACCCTTTTAAGGCTTCATAACACTGTTTGGTCCCGTCTCACATAAAGATCTGACCAATACAAAGATGAGCATTAATCTCAGTGTTAAAGTATCCCTCCTGTGGTAATGTTCACTCTCCAAACTCCTGTATAAGTGGTCTTCTGACTCCTTTGGCCCATGATCCTTGAGAGCACATCTCACTTTGAGGTCAGTGGCTCCGCAGTGTAGTGGTTTACATGTTTGCCTAACAAGCGAGAGATAATTGGTTTGAACCTGGAAGGAAGCACAAAAAGGTTCAGGAAGGGCATCCAGCATAAGAACTTTACCAAATTAAACACCCACTATAGCAACCCCTGTGAGTAGGGGAGCAGCTGAAAGTAGCTTTTCCCTCTCAGGGTCCTCTGGTCATATTGTCCCAATGCCCATCAACCAGTGTTGGAATAACCAAACATTGTTTTTGTGTCCCTTTTCAAGCCCAATGAAAACACCTCGACTCTTGTTAATCTCAGCATGACCTCTGTTGTTTGATTTTTAGATGTGAATTCACATCCTGTAGTAGCCCTTAATGTACCAGTTTGGCTTGTTTTAGCAAACATATCATCAGCAGCCAGTCACAGAGCTATTTGTTTTGTTTTTATACTGCCAAAAGACACATGGCTTTGGCATCTCTGCGTTTGGCTGTTGTCACCATCATTGACACTGAGGTTACTAGTACTTGTAGAGTGCTGATGTATGGCTTCCTCAGTGGACCGGACCTTGTCGCATGTTGCCAGGGCCTCCAGGGATGAGGTGACCCCTCCTCTTCTGCCGTCATCACCAGCAGGGTCCCAAGTGTATCAGCAGCCCTGGGAAAGTTTCAGTTTTTCTGTGGGAACTTGAACTGTACACCGAAATCAGTGACAAAAAGGGGAAAAGGAGGGAGAGGTCTGTTTCTGTGTGTCTGTGTGTGTGTAAGTTGTGTGTATGACAGGGCTGTTGTACAGCATGTGTCTGTGTGTGTACATTATATGCATCCAGCATCCATTATGTGCCACTAAGAATGTTTACGTGCACATGTGAATGAACTATGACACAATTAAAACATAACATTCCTTTCACTTGGTCTTGCTCTCTCTGTCTGTTTCTCCTTCACCCCTTTTTATTGGAAGCAGGAGGCGGGGGAGGAAATGGACCAGTCATGTTTTTGGAGCAACTCAAGAGCTGTGAGCTTTTCGTTTTGGGAGCGGAAGTGCCAGAGGCAGTTAATTTAGAGAGACAACATGTATCTGGTTTGAGTAAATGTCCTTGGGTTAGTCACAGAACTTTCTGTACTTCACCACCACTATTAAACTGATCAGCTCTGTCATTTTGTTTATACCTGAAAACACCACCTTTAGTAACTTTGTACAGCTCGATGGATACAGTAAAGGTGGTCTTGCCAAAGATATTGAGTTGATGAATGAACCATGAAGATTAGATGGAGAGATCTAATCTTCAAAGCGCAGGGATAGCTCAGTAGGTAGAGTGGTCGCCCCATGATCAGGGGTTCAAATCCACCAAAGGCTACCCTGAGGTACCCTTGAGCAAGGTACCGTCTCTACACACTGCTCCCCGGGTGCTGGTTTGGTAGCTGCCCACTGAGTGAATGGGTTAAATGCAGAGGACTACAAATTTCCCACGTGTGGGACTATGAGGGTATAAAAAAATAAAAATAAATTTTAAAAAAACGTGTTCTATTATGTAATGCAGGAAAATGGCCCAGTTTCTTAAAATAGAGGTGGTACAGTTGGTGTGTATTATCTTATAAAAATGTTAAATTGGGGCGCGATTTCTCAAGATACATTTCACAATTTTTCCATTGGCTCACTCCCTCTCTTTCTCCTCCACCCTCACTCTTCTCAAGAATCAGTCTTCCGCCCTCTCTCTTTTTCCCACTCTCGTATAGGCCTGTGATCCATCCTTAACTGTTTCCAGACGCCTGTGTGCTGCAGGCCTTAACCCCTATCCTAAACATAACAGCAAACCACCCCTCCCCGCTTTCCTTTGGCCTCTCACTGTGCTGTACAATTAGAACGTCAAGGTCTTTGATAACAGTCTTGATGATGGTAAGCATGGGTCAACTTTGAACCCCGTAAGTGCTGAATCCATTGATGCTGACATCGCTTTAGTGTACAACACGATACCCTGTTAGTAATGCAAAACCATAGCAACCTTTCAAAACTCCAAGTGCATTCCTTTGTCAGCAGCTTTTGTGACTGCCCTCATTTTTACTTTTGTTTTTAGCAAAACCAATTAATGGCTCAGCATGGCTGTGGAATAGCTCGGACGCAGCATTGTTGCCAGTGAGCGTGTTGCAACAAAGCCGCACACAGTGACCCGTTTGTTAGCGGGCAGAATGCTGGTGAACCGGGAACAAAAAGAGGCAGACATTGTTGCTCTGTCCTAGTGCAGCGAGGCATCAAATACCTCGAGAGCGAGCTGCATCGGTACCTCAGTTTCTCTGTGAGGGCCCGTTGCTATTAAAGAAAGCAGCCTGATAACAAACTCAATACTTTTTGTTTCCATTTAGTGGGAGAAGAGCATAGTTTGGTGTCATTCCATTTCATTGGACGCAGTTTGTTCTGACACTCAGTGTGATTTATTTTCTCACTTAACCTGACCTTCTGGAGCCTACAAGAGCAGGAACCAATCCATCATGATATGAAGCTCATCCTCACATGGACAGATGTTAAGTCTGTTTAAAATGTGTCTTAATTGGTGTGAATACAAAACAGACTTTTGCCGTTCTGTTCATTTTGACTTCACTGTTGAGGCAAAATATTTCTGAAAAGGATTGTTCTTGTTGTTTTTTTCTTTTTGCAGAACAAAGTGACTTGAAGGCCTCCGTGATGAGGAAGGTGACAGCAACCCCGCTCCACCTGACAGTCACATTTACAGGTGAGACCTAAATTTCACTTCACCAACAAATAGTGAAACTCTGTAAGAAGAAGCAAAAGTGATTTGCAGGGGAGCGAGAAGCTTGAAGCCAAGTTTGGGTGGAGCATTTTACAATTTGGGGAAATAGATGCTGCAAGACTGGGATTCTTTTATCACAAATCACAGTTAATATGATTTGGATTTCTAATATAATAATTTACTATAATAATTGGATGTAATTGAATGGGTCATAACTTATATCTTATCAAATTTGCAAGACATGTGGTTAGGATAGTGGGGGCAGCATGTTTCAGGTTTTATTAAGTAAATATGAAATCATGGTGTTCAGGATGTTTAAAGAATACAGCGACTTCTTCTATGATTTATTAGCTGTGGGATTTCACAACACAACTGATGCATTCACTCATCTCTGTCAATTTAAATGTATTTATCAGTGACGAGGCGTCATCGCCCTCCTACTAACTTGCTGCAGACAACTCACATCCTTCGTCATTTAACGATGGCACAGGATCTGACTAACACTGTTGATTTAACCTTTCACCTCCTGCTGCAGTCTCTGTGACCTCCATCCTGACCTTTTTTTGTCTTGCTGTGCAAACTGCAGCTCTGCTATATTTCTGCACTGAGCTGCGCTGCCTAGAGATCACGCCCGGTGACAAAGAGTTTGTTCTGGCCGAGGGCTCCTCTCTTACCCTTACCTGCTACGGCTCAGGGGAGACCACCTGGAAGTTTAAGATGGACGACGTGCCGTACTTTCAGCTGGAACCATCTAAACCTGGTCACCAGAGCTATGAGATTGTGCAAAGCGGAGCCACATCCAGCGTTCTGACATTGTTCAATGTGAGCTGGAAGCACACAGGCGTGTATCAGTGCATTGATCAGCACACTCGAGACACCGAGGAAGTGGCTGTGTTTGTCCCAGGTGGGGCCTGGTTTGCTTACCTTTGGTTTACCTTCCTGATTCAGAGTTTGCAAAGCTAACTGTACAGTACAAGTGAAAAAAAACAAAAACTAAGTTCCATTCTGCATGTAAATCAAGAACTTCTGAAAACATGGTGATTTTGAATGAGCTCTTAAGAAGAGTGAGATTAAAAACCTCCAGGAAGGTCTTTGAGGAGGAAGCGGTAAATCATTAGAAAAAAAATGTTTTTGTCATAAAAAATATGAAATGATTCATGTGTCTGTCTGCAGATCCTGAGGTGTGGTTCATAGAGAGCTCTCATGGCATGGTAACAAAGACCAGTGAAGAAGCCACCATCCCCTGTGTGGTCACCAACCCAAATATCACCGTCACCCTGCACGAGAGGGACACCGACATATCCGTCAGTGGGGTGTATGTTCCTACTGAGGGCTACAAGGCACCGGTGGAGGACAGGAATTACGTGTGTCGAGGAGAGCTCAACGGGGAAGTGAGAGAGTCTCAGGCCTTCTATGTCCTCAGCATTGTGGGTAGGTGTTCAGGTTGACGAGCTTGTTGGAGAAATAGTTCTTTCCAACTTAATAACTTGACCAGCCTTGCTGCAGACTTTATTGTTTAGTTAAATTACATTACCACACCCTTTTCACTTCTCCCTCGTGTATTCTCTTCTCGTCCCAGTCCCAGAGACCATTGACGCCTACATCAATGCTTCGAAGACGGTCCTGAAGCAGGGTGAACCACTGACAGTAAACTGCACAGTGCACGGAGTGGAGCTGGTGAATTTTTCTTGGGATATTCCCAACAGAGAGGTGAGTAGGAGTGGAGCAGAACAAGCGCTATTGTTCCGTTTTCCCTTTGTGATCACTCGAAGGCCTCTTGACCAAGACCAAATTATATCAAGATGTAGAGACACACCTCATAGTTTTTATTCTGCTGTGAAACTTTACTCACAGCTCACGCAGTGCTGGTATTTTAATAACTGGGTCTCTGTGGCTTCCTGTTTGGATAACAGTGAAGCTGAACTGTCTCTGATCATCTTTGATGATGAAGTTTTATTTTTATTTTTGTGTAATTTACCTGCTTTTTACAGCTGCATTTGGAAATTTTTCAAAACTCACTCGCAGTTTTTCCCAATAAGTCTGACTTCGAAAATAAGAGCTCACTGAAAGTCTGATTTCAATAAATTCATATTAAAATATTGCATCTTATTCTCGTACTTGTTTATTCAAGCTTGACTTCGTTGAGCCACTGACTGATGTCCTGTCCGCCACAAGCATGCGCTCCTCCCTGATCTTCTCCCAGGCCACGGTGGACCACAGTGGAAAATATGTCTGCCACGTCCATGAGGGTATACAAGACCAGAGCGCCTCTGCCAGCATCAACATCACTGTGCTTGGTAAGATAAAAGCCCCCCCACACACACACACACACATAGACATAAACACAAAGGTAAAACAAACTGATGCTGTGCAGATTATTATTACATTTTGCTGACATAGGAAGGACTGCTTATTATGGTAACCTCTGGATGTTACGGTGGGAGAGGAGTTATTTTTAAAGGAAATGAAGATCAGTTCTATTTGTTTCTGTTCAAAGTGTGAAATAAACCTTTGACACGGTGTGGATCCCTTGAGTGATACCTTGAGAAACAGGGCTTTAAATCAGTGGGTACAGCAACTTTATATTTAGACTCACAGTGTTTATAAAACTGGGGTTTGACTTCAAATGTTAACATACAGCAAGTCAGCATCTTAGCTGCTAAGGTAAGCAGGATTCATCATACGGTACTTCTCTTAATGCTCTGTCTCCTGACCGTCACTGCATGCATTATAGGTCAGTTAATGCTTATTCCACCTGCACTGAGGTGTGTTATATTTATACAAGCTTTGACTAGCTCGAAGCTCCATGTTTAGTAGAGACAGGAGGCCAGAACAGTTTAATGGTGGACACTGGACATCTCAGTGGAAAAGACGCATAGTGTCTGACCACAAAGGTTCGAGAACGAAGAGCAGCAGTACAGAAGCAGCTTAATAAATGGTTTTGTACTGAGAAATGGTCACATCAAAAAGCCTTAAACCAAGAAAAGCAGCCCGAATAGAAACACAGGGAAAACTTGGCAGGCATTGCCCAGCTACATGAAACTAAGTCTCCTCTAGGACTTTTCGTTTCATTCTCTGGCCTGCAGATTTTTTGTTTTGGCTCAGTCTCACAGCTCTCATGGACAAAATCTTTGGTTGCAAAAACATCAGTGGAGTGGAGAGTAGGTATTGTGCAAAAGTCTTGAGCCACCCCTTATTTGTTTATATTTTGCTTCCAAGGAGACAGACTTTCTTCATATTTCTTTTAAAGTGGCCTTCAGTAATAGTTTTCCAGGCTTCCTTAAGATGACATTTTTTTGTTTTGATACTGACTGCTTTTTCAACTCATTTTATCATCTTAAGGCATCATCCTGTTGCAACAACATAATCTGTTACTATTGTTTTAGTTGAATCTGTAAAAAATGCCAAAGATAACACAGTTTGACAGACATAAAATAATTTTTATTATTTCTGTATTTTATATTATTTTATTATTTTTTCTTATTTAATTTTGCACCAACAAGGTGATTCCCAAAGAGGTATTAGCCGAAAACTAGGAATAGCTAAGCAGAATATGCAGCATGTCCTTAAAAAAAATTGAAGACACTGAATGACAAGAGAATAAAAGAGAACTCACGGGCCAAAAAAAAATAATAACCTAGAGCAGATTAACATGACCTGAAAGTCATGCCTTTAAGAACTAGGAAAACAATCCAACAAAGACCTGAAATAGGATCTGAGAGACGCATCTGTGCCTTTAGTTGATCCATCTACTGTTCTCTGAAGCCTCATCAGAAATGGTCTCAGTGGTAGAAGACATTCTTAAGGAAAGGAAATGAGGAAAAGACTGGGGTATGCCAAATTACACACAAGCTGGACTGGAAATCAGTGGCAGCAGGTCTTAGGCAGTGAGAGTCTACAGCCATCTATAAAATACAGTGGATGCTCTGTCATGAAATAAAAAGGCAGCCAATATCTAAAGAAGAACTTTGAATGTCCTTTAAGTAGTCGAGAGAACTATTCCTGAAGAATACTTACAGACAGAATTTCTGTCTTTCAAACTGACTGGAATTACACAAATCCTGTTTTATTTTATATGCTGTATCTCTATGAATGTTTGCACATGCTTCAGTAAGTCACTACATGTGTTTTCTATTTTCCTAGGAAAATGTAAAGAAATGAGCGGTGGCTCAAAACTTTTTTCACAGTACTGTGGATAAGTTAAAGAGAAAAATAATTTACTACATTTAGTGCATTGCATATATATGTTGCTCCTTGTCTCATTAGAAGACGGCTTTGTGGACATCAAACCTCCTCAGCAACAAAACATTTCCGTCAAGCTACAAGAGAACGTGGAGCTGAGAGTGGCGATGGAGGCGTACCCTCCCCCACAGGTTCACTGGACCAAGGATGGCGCCACCATCAAGGGAGACAAAATCATCACCATGAGACAAGAGCATGAAATAAGGTAGAACATCCAACTAGTATTCAGTTTCATACATACCACAAAGCACCCAAACACGTCCACGGCCTTGATACATTTAAACAATTAGCACAGGACCTATCATAGGGTGACAGCCTTCACAGGTCAGTCTGCTCCTGTCAGTCATCACCAGATAAGGTCTCCACAGAGAGAAACACAATACCCTCTAGAGGGCTGGACGCCATCGTTCATCACACAGGAACCATAAACACCAAATACTTGTCACAACTCACTGAGTTGTGTCTTTCAAACGGATGTCAAATAAAGCTTAAATGAAGGCCATGTTTTCGCATTCTTGCCGACACACATTAAATATCTAAGTGAAATATCAACCACAGGGATGATGATAGGTAGATAGAAAGAAACAACCCACGTTAACGAGCTCCATGAAGTCTCCGGCGCGTAATAAATAAGAAAGAGAAACATCAACTGAAGACTGTATTTTCTTTAGTAGTTCACAAATAGAAAGAGACAAAGTCACCACTCCCACGCTGAGAGCTACGTACAAACACATGAGACAAAACTGTCATGCCCCCTGATAATGAGGTACATCATAAACATTACATCTTCTTTTATGGTGTTTAAAAAAAAATCAAACAACAAGCATCATAAACAGAAAGCTTCATTCCACTATAGTGTAGTGTAAACTCATCAGCTGGTGCCATCACAGGTCGTCTGTTTTCTAAGAGTTACCAGATATTTTCATTTAAAACAGTCCTTCATGTGCACAGTGTTTTTAACCCAGGGTGCGTCTTAATATTTTCATATCTCACAAAGTCTCTTGAAGACTTTAAAAATTAGTTTGTCTGCTCTCATATCTAAAATAACATTTTATTTTGTGTGCAGCCCCATTTCCACAAAAGCTGGATCACTGTGTGAAATGTAAATACAAACAGAATGCAGTGATTTACAAATTTCATATAACCACATTTTATTCACAACAGAACATAGAAAACATCATAAATGTTTAAATTTACTATTTTTTTTTAATTAAGACAGTACATAAAAGTAAAAAAAAATTTAAATGATTTTACACATGAATCATTGCATTTTGTTTTTATTTACATTTTAAACAGCATCACAGCTTTTTTTTAGAGTTGCAGTTGTAGTATTTTGTCTCATGTTAAAGTGGCTCTAATCAAATTGGTAACCTTTTGCCAATCAGCTTTAATTTACATTCATCCAGATAGTCAGGATTCTCAGTACTGGAGGAAAACGAAAGTGTATATTTAATTCTTAAAAATTAATTTCTTGTACCTCAGGTATGTCAGTGTCCTCACCTTGGTGAGGGTGAGGACAGAACAGAAGGGCTTCTACACTGTCCGTGTTACCAATGGAGATGACACAAAGCAAATGACCTTTGACCTGGAGGTCCAAGGTGAGCCTTTTTTTTTTTTTAAGCTAAAATTATCCCAGGTGTTTTGTGTGCTGTGGGGTTTTGTATGGTGTTTTAAACATTTTTGACCCACTGTCTGAAAGTGGTGTTTGTGAATGAAAAAAACTGAGGACAGATTTTGTTTTTCTCCGAGTCAGCAATGATTAATGGCTGCTGCCTCCCTGTGTTTAGTTCCCGCTCAGATTAAAGACCTGACTGACCACAGTCTCACAGGGAAAAGACACTTGGTGACTTGTGTTGCGGAAGGGGTCCCGGCCCCAACTATACAGTGGTACAGCTGTGGCAGCATGCTCAAGTGAGTCACACTACCACCCATTTCATCATTGAACTGTCACAGAGGGAACACTAGGGGTCTGACAAAAACATACTTTACTTTCAGTGTGTCTGCTTTTGACTGGAAATATTTCACTCTCTGATCTAATTGTCCTTCTGCAGGTGTAGCAACCAGACAGCAGTGTGGAAGCCGCTGACACCAGAGCCTGAGGTGCTGAGCATCCAGACGAACGTGAGCTACAATGAGACAAGAAAGGTCAGTCAGGTGCGCAGCCAGCTGACCTTCCAGACACCTCAGCAGGTCACAGTTCGGTGTGAGACCAGCAACCAAGACGGGCTCATCAACAGGAGAGACATCAAACTGGTATTCAGCTGTAGGTGTCATGTGATTCTTTTTTTAATATATATTTTAGGGTAGATCAAATCAAAGGATATTAGAGAGCATTATACTTTAAGTTTGCTAGTTTTTTATTATACTGCTTTACTATTAAATGAGTAAATGATTATATAGGATTCGATTAAATTGGATTTGGCTTAAACTGCACAAACACTATAGGAAAGTGTATAGAGACGCAAAGCAAACTTTCCGCCCTTTGGTAGGCTGTATGTTTTAGACAAAACACAGCTTTAGTTATACTTAGAGATTAATTTCCAGCATGTGTAGATTCATGTTATTTATATTGTGTCTAATGTTCTGTCCTCTTGCCTATTGCAGCCCTTTTCTCCCAGGTGGCAGTGTTGGCTGCTGTTTTAGCCTTAGTGGTCATTGTTATCATGTCTTTCATCATCCTCATTGCAATCTGGAGGAAGGTAAGAGAAACTCAAACATTTTTTAGTTTACATTTTTAATTTTTCTTTGGTTCAAAAGCAATGCTGTTTGTTCTCAGAAACCTCGCTATGAGATCAGGTGGAAGGTGATAGAATCTGTGAGCCAGGATGGACATGAGTATATCTACGTGGACCCCATCCACCTGCCCTATGACTTGGCCTGGGAACTGCGTCGTGACCACCTAGTGCTGGGTGAGTCCTCATTTAAGAGAGATGATGAGCTAGGCTCATTCAAGAAACTAGTCCTGATGGAAACCCTAATATCTTGCATGTGTGCAGTGTAACTTAAATCTGCTGCCACTGATGCAAATTAGGGAAAACCAACTTAATGAACCTCAGAAATTGTAGTGTTACAAATGACACTGAAAACAAAGGAGACAACGGCATAAAAATATGAATCATGATAACAAATTCAAATGGCACAACCAAATTAAATTAAAATAAACTATAAAAAACTGTTTTAAAAAACGGAAAAAAGAAAGAAAAACACAAAATGTCATGGTAATTTTCTCCCGCTACATTATCCTTTTTTAATGGAGGTTTTCCATAAATGGTCAAATTTAATGTGCGGTTAAAAAATATGAAAAAAGCTGCAGCTACATTTTCAGTTTGTCACTTTTTATTTGTCTAAATAGACGTATTTGCTTCTTAGTAGCACAAACATTTTAAACTGGAGCTTTTGCTCTGTAGCCGTAGTGCTGTGGGTGGTTTGTGTTGTCTGGGCACCGTCGACACTGGAATACTAAACAAACCTTGTTAAACTTCTCTTATCAGCTCCAGTGGCACTTCATTTTTAAAGCCCTATTCATAGAGCGCTTTTAAACTTTCATGTCTAATGACATGCTGTTCATAGTCAGCTGCTCTCCTGCAAACAGGACACATCTCAAGATCGAGAAAAACATCATATGCTCTTTATAAATACTATTTATCCGCAATAATCTTCCCTTCTTCAGAAAATAACATTCATTTATTGACACTTCAGTTAAAAATGTACTCCCTTACTTTTGCAGGTCCAATGTGGGCCCCATTCAGGCTCTGTCCTTCTGAGCTCTTCTTTGTGTTTCAGGTCGCACTCTTGGATCAGGAGCGTTTGGCAGGGTGGTCGAGGCAACTGCATATGGTCTCACGAATTCGCAGTCCAGCACAAAGGTGGCAGTGAAAATGCTGAAATGTAAGCCCTACAATATAAAGACAAAGCAGAAAGCCATGTGCGTAATTTGTGTGAACAGTATATAGACCCCCGCTTAGCTGTCAGATGTTGGGACTCCAGTGCCATATTCCTGTGGGCTCAGAGAGAGCAGCAGCCCGCTGAGCTTTAGTTTGCTTGCCAGCCTGATTCAAGTCGCAGCTCACAGGTCATTGAGCAGTTTGGCAAAGAGACAGTGTGTCCTGCTCTCAGGGTCCTTAGTTCTGTTGTTCTCATATCTACCTTCAACTACCCTAAGTTTACGCATCTAATCTTTCCATCTTCTTCTTCCCTTCTTTTTCCCTCTTCTGACATCCAGCTACAGCCAGAAGGAGTGAAACTCAGGCCCTGATGTCAGAGTTAAAGATCATGAGTCACCTGGGTCCTCATCTCAACATCGTGAACTTGCTAGGGGCTTGTACCAAACATGGTGAGCATGCATCACAATGACAAACTGTGGAAAACTGCATTGATACACATGACTGTCTGCTCGTTTTTGCTTTGTTTAATGCTAAGGGTACCTGATAATATTGGTGAAGATTTATTTAAGAGAAAGGTGGGAAGTTCAGTGGTATTTGGTGCTTGTTTGGGTCTATATTAGTCACAATACATTTACCATCAAAATAATCTGTAAAATAAAAAGTTTTTAAAAAAGAGGCTACAAGTAAGGAAATATGCTTTTAAGTAAGAAAATGTGACTAATAGAAAAGGATTTTTTTAAATATAGAAAAATATAGTTTATCATATTGGAGGTAGTTTTTTCATTGCCCAGAAACAAATTTATTTCACTGGTCAAAGGAAAAGGAAAGCCTTCTTGGCTTTCTTACACATGGTTAAAACCAAAACTACTGGAAACTGAAAGCATAATGCCAAAAAATAGACAGAATTAGTCACCCAAGTAAAAATAAAGTTTTGAACTAGCCTGTTTGTTAAAAATTTTATGTTTAACCCATTTACCATAGCATGCTTTCTAAATGGACCTTTCTAAATGGCTCTTTATACTCCCTCACCAGACTTCCTAAACCCTTAAGTCTAACTTCTTAAAACAGTGCTTTGATTTACCCTAAAATGGCATGCAATGCTTCTTAGTATTGGTTGTGACTCTATCATTCATAGCAGGAGTGTTCTCAGAATAATATCCTAGGAAATGTAAAATTTTGCTACATCTAATAGTGAATATATTCATATCACCACTGACTCTACAACACTGAAAAAAGTATCCATTATTTTACTCCCTCTCCACTCCTTTTGGGTAATGATATGAGAACTCCTGTTCTAGATTATATAATTCATATTACATTGCACTTTGGATAATGATTTAATGAGTGTTGGCATGTCTTGCACTTTAAATAGCTGTGGAATTCTTTTTAAAGAATGCTGAATGAAAGAAAACAGTCAAGTGCATTAACTGTAACACATCAGAGCTTGCAAGTGGTTTTTTTTTTACAACTAAAACAGCTGCTTTTGCAAAGAGAAGCAGCAAAAGCGAGTCACTCAGTTAAATGTGCTCAAAGCAGTGAGTTAATCACACAGCAAAAATAGTTTTGTATAAAAGTTCTATATTTTTGAAAGTTTTAGTTGATTTTATGAGGCTGTTCTACATCACACACACTATTGCTTTTTATTTCTTAATCTTGGCATTGCAGTTCATTATCATACATGTATTTCTCTGTGAGAGAGATGTAAAATATAACTAAGAATATATAGAAACCAAAATGTATAAAAAGTATAAAGATTGTATTGTTATTATTATTATTGTGGTTGTTGTTATTATTTAGTCTATTTTACTATTTGCGTTGTGTCAAAAGTGAGTTTGCTTTTTTTTGTTCATTTTTTTTCTTCTTTTACTTCTTGTTCTCTGATCACAGGACCTCTGTACCTGGTGACTGAGTACTGTCGCTATGGCGACCTGGTGGACTACCTGCACAGGAACAAGCACACGTTCCTGCAGTACTATGCTGAGAAAAACCAGGACTACAGCTGTCTCATCTCCAGAGGAAGCACCCCTCTCAGCCAGAGGAAAGGGTGAGAGAAGCAGACTGGAGCTTTCAGAGCTGCACAAAGGGCCTTTTTGTATAATGTGGGAGGTTCTTTTTATTGAAATATCTCCTCTGATGTACTCAGAAGTAGCTACTCATAGATAGGTAAATATACTTTATTGATTCCTAAGGGGATAGTTTAATAGATATTTTTCTCTTCTAAAGTTTCAGATGATGAGGGAGCATAAGTAAACAAATATGCCTTTAAGGTCAGTTTAGTGCACTTTCTCAGACACAATGAATATATATATCTCCATCCCTCCAGCTATGTGTCTTTTGGAAGTGAGAGTGATGGAGGATACATGGACATGAGCAAAGATGAGCCCTCAGTCTACGTTCCCATGCAAGAGCAGATAGATTCCATCAAATATGCAGACATCCAGCCTTCTCCATACGAGTCTCCCTACCATCAAGATCTCTACCAGGAACAAGGTTTGATTTGAGCACTGTTTTAAAATCACATTAACCATGAAGATGATGAACTCTGCCAGTATAAGCTGTACCTCTGATTGAAAGGCACAGTGCATTTCATATAATAGACTAATGAATACTTGTTTTCTTAATTGATCGAATGCTGGAGATAATGCACAGACAAATGTGGTAGCATATAAAGAGCCTGATCTCTTTTTACCCTGGCAGTCACAGGACAGCCGGAGTTCCCCCGCCACAACAAGACAATGTCTTCATTCATGTTCATCACCTTCCTTTTTTTCTCCTGTTGATCCTTTCATCATGTCACCATGTTCAGGAGGGAACAGATTAGACCTGGTGATCAGCGACTCTCCCAGTCTCACCTACGAAGATCTTTTAGGATTCAGCTACCAAGTGGCGAAGGGGATGGAGTTTCTCGCCTCTAAGAATGTATGACATTTTACTCAATACTCATCTCGGTTTAGCTGGTGACTCAACCTTCTAGATAATTACCATTTTGTGCCCATTTAAACAAATCTGAAATTAGAAAATTAGTCTTAATTTTCTGATTATGTAGAGAAGAACTGGAAGCTTAGTTTAGTATAAAGATTTTTTTTAAAAGTGAAAAGAAATGGGAGAAAACAAGTAGCCTGACTGTGAAAAGTGAACTAAATCAAATTAGAAGACATAGAGATTGGCTTATCAGCATCCAAATTTGTAACAATATGTAAAAACAAGAATTTGTGGTTATGTGGCAACCTCGTGATGTTTACGGCAGGTATATTTTCATTTTATTCATTTTCATTCCACCGCAGTGCGTCCATCGTGACCTGGCTGCCAGGAATGTCCTGATCTGTGAGGGCAAGCTGGTGAAGATTTGTGACTTCGGCCTGGCCAGAGACATCATGCATGACTCCAACTACATCTCTAAAGGCAGCGTAAGTATAAAAAAATCACTGCAGTTTATGGAAAAACGTATGGAAAGTTTACTTTATTCTGTTCTGACAAGTTTTCCCCTGTTTTGGCTTTTTATCAGCATATAACAGAATCCTAATAGCAGCAAATAAATTCTAGCTGGACTCTTTTAGCCCTGCTGACTGTTGCATGTTTCAAATTAGAAACAGTGGTTCTTTAATAAGATGTGTTTCTTCTTTCATTCAGACTTTCCTTCCCTTGAAGTGGATGGCACCTGAAAGCATTTTCCATAATTTGTATACCACCCTAAGCGATGTGTGGTCATATGGCATTCTTCTTTGGGAGATTTTCACACTGGGTCAGTTCAAGCACACTCACATAAACAGACAAAAAGCTTTTAGTCCTACTGCTGAAGTGCTGTATTCATATTGTACAACAGAATCACCTTATTTGTAAGTGGTAATGTAGGACACTTCGTTCTGAACATTTAAACCTACTTGGTCTTTTGTGGCTTGTCACACAAACACTCCTGGACTCTTTACGCACTTCTCTATCCTAAACTCTAACCGATAAAGAGACATACTATTTCCGTGTGACAGTAAATGAGAGTATACGAGGCCATGGCAAATCTTCTGTTCTATGTCTGATTGCAAGTACGTACCAGTTTGTTTGAAGATTCATATGAGGTCAATCTTTCTATTAGGCACAGTCAAGCTTTGAAATCAGGATTTCCTTGCTCAGAGTATTGTGAGTTTTTTGTTGTTTGTTTTTAAGCATCCTTTCACCAATTTTTTTGAAAGTAGCATGAAAACAAAGTTGACAGTTTGTAGGATATGCACTCGTAAGCCAGAGTGATGAAAACACTCACAATCCACTTTTGTAAGTGAGACACTTACGAAATTCTCCGCATTTCCTTGTCTAAATCTGAAATTAACTGGAGTTTATGGATCAGTTTTTCTCATAGATCTGGGTCAGAATAAATACTTTACTTTAATGAAGTTGAAATAATAAGTCAGTGTTCTGCTTCTTGGAAAACACATTAAATTCACTCCATGTCTCAGTGTGTCATAGACTGAAACAATGTTATTCTGTGTGCAAGGTTGCATTTATGTTAGATACAGATCTCAATTAGATTCCTAGCCTTTGCTTTTGATTTCTAAGTTAGCTTCTAAGTTAGATCTCAAATGCTCTCTGCAGGAGGGACCCCCTATCCTGATTTGCCCATGAATGAATTATTCTACAGTGCTTTGAAGAGAGGCTACCGAATGGCCAAACCCGCCCATGCTTCTGATGAAGTGTGAGTCTTACTGTCATCTTGATATTTTCTTGCCTTTTCAACAACTCTTCAAACCTCTGATAAAGAAAAAGAAACACTTATTTTCTTATTTCATGTTGCAGTTATGAGATTATGAAGAAATGCTGGGATGAAAAGTTTGAGAAAAGGCCCGAGTTCTCATTTCTGGTCCACAGCGTGGGGAATATGCTGACAGACAGCTATAAAAAGGTACATAATAACACTTCTTGTGGCTGGATGAGGTACTGGCAATCATTCAAGTACTTTACACTGGTACAATTTTACAGTAATTGCACTTTAACCATAAAATTGTACTTCAGCTTAATGGTTTTATTTTTATGCTTCTGCTTCACCCAAATTCAAATGGGAGTCTGGTACTTTTTAAGCTCTTTCTCAGTCCCCTTATGACATTAGCAATAATAGTCACTTGTTTTATATTCGTTAAATAACGCAGTTTCGCACTAACCCTAACCCTTTCTTTTATTCAGTATTTGTATTACCTCCCACCAGTCTAGTGGTTTAAAAATATTTGTACTATCTTT
Organism: Tylochromis polylepis; assembly: GCA_015107715.1. Classification (NCBI taxonomy): domain Eukaryota; kingdom Metazoa; phylum Chordata; class Actinopteri; order Cichliformes; family Cichlidae; genus Tylochromis; species Tylochromis polylepis. The sequence continues at coordinate 36,315 of VVHJ01032669.1, forward strand.
TACAGTCATTTACCATTAATACATGTTACATTATACATTATATATGTACGTGTTTTCAGAAAGTGTTGGCAATATAGCCTCAAAATGAAATCACAATATTTAATTTTTTTTTACAATTTTGATAGTTTTGACAAACGGAAAAGAGAATAGAAATACTGAATGTTTTATTTAGTAATATTTTATATATTTAAATAAGTAATAATAAGTAAATGAATGACATTTTCCATACTTTCGTTTTAATGTCACCGATGTCACACTACCTACCTTGAAGTGGGAAGCAAGGTGCCAACAGCAGCAGCGTCATAGCGCAGTAATTGCACTCCATATGTCAGCTCTTCCTGTCATATGGAGTGAAACTAGTGAGTTGGAGATTATTGATGTAGCTCTCTTTTGAACATATTAAATCATCATCAGAGGTTGAAGAAATGACCCCTTCCTGAGTTTAGGTTTTGTCACAGTCAATAAAAGACATAAATAATTTCACTAAAATGCTCGTCATCATTCTTCTTACAAGCTCATCAGACTGTTCCCAACACTGTTCAGGTAATCACACTCTCTCTCCTGACAACAGAGATACAACCAAGTCAATGAAACCTTCATGAAGAGTGACCACCCAGCAGTCGCCCGCACCAAACCTCGGCTCACCTCACCCTTTCCAGTCGCCAACCCAGCATTTGGCACCCCATCTCCCGTCACACTCCAGTCTTTACCGGATGCCTACAACCAAAACTCGAGGCCCAGAGACTTCAGACAAGAGGCACAGGAAGTCATACCGTCATACAATGAGTACATCATTCCCATTCCGGACCCCAAGCCGGAAGACGCTTTCACTGACGTGCCGTCGGAAATTCCTGCAAGGTACAGAGTCACTGAAAGGATGCTTCAGATGTGTGCCAAGAGCAGGGGTTGAAACAAAGATGAATTTGTGTTTGCTTAACGCAAGCAGTTTTTCTTCCAAACACCCACTCATCCAGATGTTGAGCTGAAACAATAGCCGTATTATGGAGAAGCGTGTTTACTGCATAGATAAACACACACTCAGCATTAATGAGAAAATAAATGTTTGAACCATCAAAGCTTTAGTTTTCGTCACATTTAACTTGAACATAGATTTTTTTTTTTCCAAGTTTGGAAGTGCTCCAAACCAGTGATGTAATTCTTTTTGTTTTATATTTGACTCGGAAGTTGTACCTTGTAATCATTTACTTTGTCCAAGATCACTGACAGTGAGCACTGATTTTTTTTTTTTTAGATCATATTTGGTAATAAAAACCAAATAAACATCCACCATTTAGCTGACATATGAAAACAATATATAAGGATATATATAATAAAACAGCAAGCACCTTGGGCTTTTATACCACCAAAATATGTTTTGGTGGGTTTTATGAACAAGTTCATGTTCCCCTACAATCTGGTGACTATGGCTGAAATACTTTAAAATTAAAAGATTTAATTGTTTTCAAATGTTCTCAAATTCAGTGAGCAATTTTACTTTTAAATTAAAAATATAACTACATCATCTAGAACAGCACCTCAAAAAGACCTGTCTGTGTATGACTTTGTGATTAAGTGCACTGTGTCAACTTGTGAATGATTTTTCCACCTTCAGCTCTGTGGGTCTGGGGGAGGAGACCGACTCCATGTCTCAGGACACTGCTGACACCCTTCCAGAGGAGGACCGGCTGGAGGAGACCAGCGAGAGAGACGCTCTGCTGGGCTCCTCCGGGACGCCCGAGGTAGAAGACAGCTTCCTGTAGCCAGATGTAGGAGCCCCGAGGAAACAGATCTCCTTTCTGGGGCTGAAAAGGGAACGTGAATAAACTAAAATGTAGCAAAGTAGAGAATGAGATGGAAATCTCTGTATTTTCACTAAGCACACAGAAAGTTTCTGTTTTTTTTTTTTAAACTACAGGCAGTTAACTACAAAATTGTCTTCTGTCATTCGGTCGTATTAGGAAACTTGCCACAATAGTAATGCAGTACCCTCCTCACAATTTTTTACACTTAGTTTACAACATGTAGCGAGGCCTTATTAAATATGTGCTTTATTTTTTAGATAACTAATCAACAACCGTTCCCCATATTCACTGTTCACAAGTAGGCTGCATTTCTGTTTTTTTTAAAGTACGAAATCATTGACACAACATTGTGAGCAAACCACGACTCCATTTTTCTGTGTAGATGTCATCTACGTCACAGCAGGCTTAAGTGGCTGATTGAAGGCAACTGGACTTCTTTTGGGGTTCTGAAGACATTTCACCTCTCATCTGAAAGGCTCCTTGGAGGTAGTCCTAAGAGTTGCTGACCCACCCTGTTATCACGTGAGTTCTTAGGATCACCTGACCCAAGGCATGGGTCAAAGTGTGAGTTTCACCCATGTGTCCCTAATGACTCACATGATGAGGACCACCTACAGGTGACAATCAAACTAGAGGTTTAAGACCTGCTAGTCCACATCAGTGTTTTTAGAGCTAAAGAGGCCTTTCAGGTAAGAGGTTAGACATCCTCAAGAACCTGAAAAGAAGTTAATTTGTCTTTAAATGACAAGTTACAGCACATTTTGTCCTAAACCATGATCAGATATGAAATGGTGGCATTTAAATGAAACCTTTACCTTCCTTCTTTTTCCTTACCTCGGGTACAGTCAACAAGACTATTCACAGTAAATACAAACAGGTTCCACATGCACTGTTTTAATGTGAGATATACTTTATTTTCTAGTTTTCTATGCCACAGCGTCAGTGTTTTTATTTGTGTATTTTGAATATTATCTTGTATGTGTATGAAAACTTTTGGGGTTTTGTTTGTCCTGTATGCTTAACTCATAGTTCTGTGCCAGATTTGCACTTTATGTAGAAAACGTGGATATTCATAATAAAAAAAAAAAAAAATTCAATTATGTGAAAGTTACAACGCAGCAACTGGGACTCTAATGTTAGCGTAATTATGATATGCGGTTTCTGTGACTCAAGTGAAAACAATAAATACAGCATATCACTGCCTTAGCACAAGATAGCACAGATGAGTGCCTTTGTATAGACTGATTGTTGTCTTGGGCTGTTGTTGCTTGCATATGAAGGGCTGCTGCTCAAGAAATAGCCATACAATATGTGCACGTAAAAAAAAAAAAAAATACCTGTAGTCTTCTGTTGCTTTGCATAACACTGACTGTGTTTCAACTTAATTCCCCACTCAAAGGAGGAATGCATCTTTATTTCCTGTAGCCTTTCTTACTCTATGTAAAATGCACAAGATCACTGTTATCACAAGCTATGGTACCAAAGCTCTTCTTAACGTTTACAAATGTATTTTTTATATGTGTCATTTTATATGTTGTAAATGTGACAATAAAGTGTATTATCATGGTATTGCTTGGATAACTGGTATTTTCTTTGGTGGCTCTCTCTGTCGTTACTGCTGTTTACGCAATTCAAGCACA
>VVHJ01032669.1:39776-53082 GCA_015107715.1 Tylochromis polylepis
AAAACAAGCACAATAAAAAAAAAAAAAAAAGGAAATTTTCTGTAATCTTTCTGTGATTTAATTTTCTCATTGTCCATTCTCACAGTTTATTACCGAGCTGAATTTTTTAGTCCTCGTTTCTCACGTATGGCAAAAGTTCAGCAGGAATGAAGATGATTAGTCTCACCTCTGTGGATGTTTCGGTAGTATTGTGCCTTTCTGAGGCAAATTGACACTGCCTCATTAATTTGTTGAGCATGATATGCTGACTGCCCCCCCACCCCCCACGCGTCGCCTCTCTCTCTCACACACACACACACATTGTTCCTCCACCCCTCTACCACTTGCTCTCCAGATGACTTTCTGTTTGCTGTGTGACTTCAGTGGCAAAAAGCCTGTAAACAAGCAGAAAGAAGAAGGAGCGCAGAGACGCACAGAAAGGGAACGAGGAACTCAGCTGTGTCAGCTCTGGATGCTGGAAACTTCTGACTCAGGGAAGTTATTAGATCCAAGCTGAAGACATCTGTAGGTGAATACACTGGAGGGAAATGTGGGACGCTTCCGTAATTCATAATTCTTCTGTGTTTCAAGTTAAAGTGACTCTTTACTTTTAATACATGCACAAATGAAATTCTTTCTCAGGGTATGTCTTTCTTTAATTGTTTTTATGGTCTTAAGTTTTAATATTTCAATTTTGATTTTTTACACTGGTAATGATCATGGAAACAGTTTGTTCAGTGTTTTTACTGTCAGCTGTGGGCTGATCGTTCAGAACGAAGTAAAAGATGAAATTCAGTGATAGCAACACTTGCTCCTTTGTTTTTAATCTCCCACCCATCACTACAAGTCAGATTTTTTTTTCTTGCACTCACAAGTAACAATGTTTAAACTGCAGGTCTGAGTTGATCAAGGATGCTGTCCTACCTTATGTTGTGGCTTGTGGCCTCTGCTGCTTCAGGTAAGCTCTGACAAGCAACACTTACAACTGCTGTGATTTTGCCCCCCTTATATCAGATATTTTCCTTTCTTTTTGTCTTGTTTTTTAAAGCTATTGTAGACTTACGCGTTAAATCCACAATCTGTAATAAAACATTAGATGTGAAAGATGACCGGGTAAAGCACGTAACTGTCAGATTCCCTGATAGCCTTGAAGAATCAAAAGTACTGTATGAGTAAAGTTTGTGTAAAACACTAAAAAATTAAGTTAGTGAAATCAAATTAAATCCGATTACAGAAAATAGTATTCATTTGTTTATATTTTAAAATGTGAGATGTAAAAATGTCAACAACGTACTCGTATTTGCACTTGTACTCAGAGCAGAGAAGAGTTGGCAGCCTTCTCAGCTGTTGACTGTCTTCAGTTTGGGGGGTTTGCGGTTGTTCTTGTGATACAATTGAAGATCACAAATACGACCCAACAGCCATCAAATTGCAATTTCGTGTATTTGCATTTTAATAGATAAAAGCATCTGTTGTTTCGCTGAGTTGGGTCTGAATGAATTAACTTTGTTTTCTGCTTGATTATTGTATGACGTTTATATTGGGTCATATTGCGGTTGTATGAATAGCTCTTTTAAACAGCTGAAGGACTTTGGGGCAAAGGTAACTGTTTACATTGCTGAGCAGGACATCAGAAATCACATGCTGGCTTGACACGAAATTTAATTCTCAGTGTCATACATTGTGCTATGTGGCGAATACAAAATGCTGAACGTGGAATCTCAGTTCTGCTTCAAGATTCAACACGCACTGTAAGAAAGGCCACATGGAAATTTTTATGACCTCTAAGTTTGGGTTAACTGGAAAGATGTCTCAGCTTCTCCAGTGTTGGTGATTTGACCTAATGCACTATCCAGCTGAGTTTTTACGAACTTCAAGAGTCTCACCAAAGCAATCAAAGAAATCAGTGTTCTTTGTTGCAAAAATATGCTTTATTAACCCCTCGGGGTTTGGCCCATTACAAGAAATCCCTTCCTCAGAAATGGCTGATAAATATTTGTCCGTCCTCATGTGTTTAAAATTCTTAAATGTGTATCTAGTTTGATTTTTGGTGTCGAAGACAAAGGGGCTAAACAAAAACTACAGCAGTAATATTTGAAGTTTCCCCATAGTAACAGTTTTTATACTTCCACTGTTGAGATATAATAATAACAATGTGAAAAGCAGAAGCTTCAAGTATAGATGGAGCCAAGAGTCTTCAATCTGTTTCCTGAATCATACTCTTAAAATAATTCTGAATCACAGAGCAGATGAAATGAAATGGTGAGAACAGAAATAATATCTTGAATTAGACAAGATGCAACACAATTTTTTAAAAAAGGCAAAGAAAAAAACCTCAGAGACCATCAGCAACAAATTCAGTTAATTAAATTTTAATTAAATATCCTATTTTTCTATGTCATTCTAATTTGTGCCGTTTCTTATTTTCAGCTGAGTGGAGGCATCCAGTGATCAAGTTAAACTCCAAGGTGGTTAGGAACTCTGAGGTGGTGGTCAGAGCTGGAAGCCCTCTGGATCTGAGGTGTGAGGGTGAAGCGCCAGTAATCTGGCAAACCAGACTCCCCAAACACAGACGCTACATATCCAGGGGCAATGGGACTGTCCGTACCTTTAAAGTTGAACGTCCCACCGCAGAATTCACTGGAACATACAAGTGTTATTACATCAATGGGTCACATCGTGACTCCTCAGTTTATGTGTATGTAAAAGGTGAGTTTCTGTTGCTCTGCTTTTAGCTTCCTGAAGTTTGTGCTTAGATGGATGTTTATTGATGTTCAGGCTAAATTTCGCATTCGTTAATTGTTTGAAATTCTATTGCGTTTTCCTTCTTCCAGATCCAAGTCGTGTTTTCTGGACCAGCAGCACATCCCTGCAGGTGGTGGCAAAGGAGGGTGAGAGCTACCTGTTGCCCTGCCTAGTGACCGACCCAGAAGCTACAGACATAAGCCTGCGCATGAACAATGGTACTTCTGTGCCACCAGGAATGAACTTCACCATCTTCAGACACCGCGGCATTCTCATCCACAGCCTTCACCCCAGCTTTAATGCTGACTACGTCTGCACGGCCAGGGTCAATGGAATGGAGAGGACCTCTAAGGCCTTTTCCATCAATGTCATTCAGAGTGAGAAAAATAATTTACCAAAGCCTTTTTTAAAGTCCTCTAAACTAAAACTTGTCTGGGGTGGGTGTAACTCAGGAGGTAGAGCAGGTGGTTCAATCACTGGCTGCTTCTGTCTCTGGTCTGCAGGCCTCCTTGGGCAAGATGTTCAACCCAAGTTGCTCTCTGATGCATTTAATTGGATTATGAATGTGTGTGAATATTAGATAGAAAGCATTTAGGTGTAGAAAAAGGGGCTTGGGTGAATGAGGTATGTAATAAAATGTGCTTTGAGTGCTCAAGTAGAGTAGAAAAGCACAAATATAAGAATCAGCCCATTACCATTTGTCTCTATTTTGACATTTGGGTATGATTTTTCTCTTGTTCTAGAGCTCCGTTTCCCTCCATATGTATTCTTGGAGACAGACGAATATATACGCATAGTTGGGGAAGAACTCAAGATCCCATGCACAACACACAATCCCAACTTCTACTACAACGTCACCTGGAAATACACAACCAAATCAGTCAGCACAATATATTTTTAAGTTTTACAGTGTTACTAATCAATTTTTTAACTTCTTCTTTTTCTTCTTTAAACATCTTTATCTAATTGTCTTCAGGTCCCAAAAATCGCTGAGATCGTTCGCTCCAATGGAGAAAATCGCCTGGACATAGAGAGCACTCTGACTATCCCTGCTGTGGACCTGGCAGACACAGGAAACATCTCCTGCATCGGTTCTAATGAAGCAGGGGTGAACACTTCGACCACATACCTGCTGGTTGTGGGTAAGCCACAAAAAGAAAAAAAAAAAACAGCTAAAACCTCTTGGAATTTATAAAGAAGAGCCTAAAGTATTCACTTTATAAACTGTTTAATGACTTCAATAAACTAAAAAGTTTGTCTCTTCATTGTTTGAGCAGACAAGCCTTACATCAGACTATCACCCCAGCTGTCACCTAAGCTGGCCCACAAGGGCCTCTCAGTTGAGGTGAATGAGGGAGACGATCTGGAGCTCAGCGTGCTCATCGAAGCATACCCCCATATCACAAAGCACAGATGGGACACGCCGACATCTCCAAACACAGCCACACAGGAGCACAAGCTCATCCGATACAACAACAGGTGGACTAAAATAGCTTCATGGGAAAGAAACGTACAATACCCCTACTCATCATTCTGGTATCGCAGCAGTACAGTTAGAAAACTGCGAAAAAATCAAGTGTACTACAGGAAGAGGAAGTTTTACTAAATTTGAGATTTGCTGTCCTTGCATTCTACATAAATCTGACCAAGGTCATTATATTTCCTCAGGTCATGAAACTCAAAGAGGGAAGAGTGCTGTTCTCTTTTTATTTCACCAATGATGCATAGGAGCTGTCTGAATTCAAGCTACCAAATTAGTCACTTCTGGTTCTGTAGATATTCCTCTTTTTCACCGTTTATTTATTTTTGTTTTAGATACCATGCTATTCTGCAGCTGAAGAGGATGAATATACAGGAGCAGGGCCAGTACACCTTCTATGCTCAGAGTGAAATGGCCAATGCATCCATCACATTTCAAGTCCAAATGTATCGTAAGTGACAGAAACACAAACTAATGTAGTTTAATTTTTTTCCTTGTCAGTTGGTTGTATATCCTACAGCCAAATGATCCTTCAGTGTTGAGTAATTATTGTTTTTCCCCCTCATTTCTTCCCACTGGCAGAGAGACCGATTGCTGTCGTGAAATGGGAAAATGTAACCACACTTACTTGCACTTCGCATGGCTATCCGCCTCCCAGAATCATCTGGTATCAGTGTTTTGGAATCCGACCCACGTAAGTATAACTATGCAGAAAAGAGCTCACCCAGCCTCTGACCTGTCACTAAACACAAACTTGTGATTTTAGTGATTTCTCTCTGAGATAAGGTTAAGCACTGATGTTTCTGTCAGTTTATTGCCTTTCTCTATCTGTGCAGGTGTAATGAAAACAATACCGGACTGCAAATGGCAATCCCTCTCCAAGCTCCTACAGTGGAGGTCCAGAGGGAGGAGTACGGGGCCGTGGAAGTGGAGAGTGTCCTCACTGTGGCGTTTTCCAACAGGAGGATGACGGTTGAGTGTGTGGCCTTCAACCTTGCTGGCGTCAGCAGTGACACTCTTGCCGTGAATGTTAACGGTGAGCATTCGATCAGATGTCCATTTTAAGGCTGCTCTCTATAATTCTCATTTCTCTAGAGTACAATTACTGGATGTGGTTCAGATCTAAATATGCCAGCGCTAGATAAATTCTGCATTAGGTCATGAAACCAGTCTTAATGCGCTTCCTTTGAAGCGATGCATTATCAGGGATTGTAACATCTAGTCCTTTTATTTGAATTTATTTGAATGTTTAAGGACATCAGCTTGTATGTCGCACAGCCAGTCTTAATGCGGTTACTCACATTAAAATCTCTCTCTATGAACAGACTGGCCCTTTACTTCCCTTCTGATTGGAGCGGCAGTAATTTTGACCATCCTGCTTGTGCTCCTCATTTTCCTGTTTTACAAATACAAGCAGGTAGGTTGAGTCAATTCTTAAAATGTAACATTGCAAAATAAACTGTAAGAAGCATCTCCAACATCCAAATCTGACACTCAAATACATTTAAAGAAAGCAGTTTCTCCACTTTAATCAGCTTCCATTCTTTACTACCTTTATTTTTCAGAAACCGAGGTATGAGATCCGCTGGAAGATCATTGAGGCGAGAGATGGGAACAATTACACCTTCATTGACCCCACGCAGCTGCCCTACAATGAAAAGTGGGAGTTCCCAAGAGACAAGCTCAAACTAGGTGTGCAACTTGTTTGTCAAATTGACTAAATTCTCATTATATTAAATAAAAATAATAATAATTGAATATTTGATTGTGAATTGCAGACTAGGTTGAAGTCAAAATGTTCCTCTGTGTATTTCCTCTACAAACAGGGAAGATCCTGGGTGCAGGCGCATTCGGAAAAGTTGTTGAGGCCACAGCTTATGGGCTGGGAAAGGAAGACAATGTGATGCGTGTAGCTGTGAAAATGCTAAAAGGTTTGGATCCATTGTTACACTGTGAGTTTTTTGAGTTGAGCATGACAGATGTTTCATGGAAAATAGGACCTAACTGAGAGGTTATTGTTCACATGAGCAAGTCAGATTAACTCTGTGAAAATATATTATATTTAGACCTTTGAAAAAAAAAAACTGTTTCTGCAGCCAGTGCCCATTCAGATGAGAGGGAGGCTCTAATGTCTGAACTGAAGATCCTGAGCCACCTGGGACACCACAAGAACATCGTCAACCTACTCGGAGCCTGCACCTATGGAGGTCAGAGAACGCAGATGAAACAGAAACAATGCAGAAACTTGTGTTTGAAAGTTAAAAGTCATCCATATCATGGAAAATCCTGTCTAACTAAGCATGCAAGTTCATTTCAAGGGTCATAACATAGCGGGTTTCCTCATCAGGTCCAGTGCTTGTGATCACCGAGTACTGCAGCCTCGGTGACCTGCTGAACTTCCTTCGCCAGAAGGCAGAGACGTTTGTGAACTTTGTCATGAATATTCCCGACATCATGGAAAATTCTACTGACTACAAGAACATCTGCAATCAGAAGCAGTTCATTCGAAGGTACGTCAGCAAACACGCTTAATGAAAGAGGATATGTGAAATGTATATCTGAGATCTCTGTTTACTTTTAACAGCGATAGCGGGATCTCCAGTGAAACCTCGAGCACCTACTTGGAGATGAGACCCAGCCGCTTAGCAGAGTTGCCAACTATGGAATCATCTGAAGGTAAGCTTGTCACCAGCCTGAGGTTTAAATGGTAGAAAATGATCAGAATGCTGACCCCAGGATTTTTTTCCTATCTGATTCTTTTCTAGATCCTGTCTGTGAGGAGAGTGGTGACTGGCCACTGGATATTGATGACCTGCTCAGATTTTCCTTCCAAGTAGCTCAGGGCCTCGACTTTTTGGCCAGCAAAAATGTGAGTGAGTTTAACACTCCATTAACAAATTAGAAATTTGAAGTGATTCACAAATCGTTACAGCCTTGCATTTAATTTGAAATAGTACAAGTAACAATGTGGAGAGCGTCACCCCAGGCAAACGGTTTAAGATAATGTTTCTCAGTTTAATATTGCAAATGATGTAGATAGTAAATTATCTAAGATACATAACGTCATTATAAAAATCCCATAAGGAGCAATGGTTGATCTTTAATCCGTGAATGGCACTGCAATAAAAATAGACATTAAAGAGGAACTGTGGTTAGGCTAATTTAAAAATCTTTATGGGAACAGTGGGAGGTTTAAAATGCGCATAAAAAACGCAAACCCACATTATGCATGTATTGCTGGAGTGTGGCTCCATAGCAAGAATTATGAATATGGGGCATTATCCGATAAAAACAAAATATGACAAACCAGGCATTTGAAATCTTTTATCGGCCAACACAGAGTATGTGTTTTTTTTAAAGCTGGCATCAAAATCATATATTTTTTTCAGTTTTAAAATCTTTTGCCTTAATGTCTTACAAAAACATTGCTTTCTGCTTTTATTTGTTTTTACACAGCGTCCCTGTGTGTTAAACCGCTCCTCTGGGCTTATGAGGGGTATTTCCCATTACATATTTAGTCATAGTTTGACATTGTACATTATTTGATGGAGATCTTTGTGCTAAATTAGGCCTTCCACTGATCTTATTGTCTTTCACTGGGGAAAAGCTCTACAACCAGAGACAAACTGTGTGAAATGTGTGTGTGCAGTGTATTCACAGAGATGTGGCTGCGAGGAATGTGCTCCTGACCAGTCGCAGAGAGGCAAAGATTTGTGACTTCGGTCTGGCACGGGACATCATGAATGACTCCAACTATGTGGTGAAGGGCAATGTAAGCATTTGAACTGATAAGAGCTAAATATTGCTTACATGGTATCCATTGCAAATCACTTAATTTGTTTGTGTGTTGTTTTGTGCGAAGGCACGTCTGCCAGTGAAGTGGATGGCTCCCGAGAGCATCTTTGACTGCGTGTACACTGTCCAGAGTGACGTCTGGTCTTATGGTATCCTCTTGTGGGAGATCTTCTCTTTAGGTAAGAATGCGTAAACATGTCTTCTGTGCTTACTTGCATTTATTTCATGGGTTGCTGCTGAACACCGCATCATGTTATTCACTACTAGGTAAAAGCCCCTACCCCAGCATGGCTGTGGACACTAGGTTCTACAAGATGGTGAAGCGTGGCTACCAGATGTCCCAACCAGACTTTGCTCCACCTGAAATGTAAGTTTGACACTTCAGCAGCATGGCTCATTTAGGGATGAGTCACTGCTTCCCGTTTTTCTCCAACACTTTATTTTGTCCATCTGAGGCTATTATCCTGCTAACCATCACCTGATTATCAGTTGAGTTTTACGGGCGTATCAAGTGACTATCAGCAGATTTTTACGACTGATACAATGGCAGATCATCCAGTTAAAGGCCTTCGTATCAGCTAGTGGCACATAGTTGAGCAATTGTAGGAGTAATACTATGGTTATGCTTACTAACCAGCAAGACCAGCTGATAACATGTGGTGACTTTTAACTAGCTAATTTAAGATGACAGACTTATTAACGTAGCTGATCGTGAGTAGACGCTAGCATCCCAAAGTTCAAACAGTCTGCTTTCTAAATGGTCTTTATGAATGAACAAAGATCCTTTTTTTCCCCTCCTGCAGTGTATCTGACATCTGAAATAACTGACAGATGAGATAACCTCATGAAGCACTTCCACTATTCATGAATTTAATTTGCTTTCGGGGTCTCTCTTGACCTCAAACCTAAAACTAAATAAGTCCAAACTTCAAACTTTGTAAGCCACCGAAATGAAAAAATAAAGTTTTTTTTTTCTTGCAATACAGCCTTAACATCTGTGTGTGCTGATTTGCCATGCCATGTCACACTAGCCAGGAATAAATGTGCTGTGGAAATGTGAATCTGAGTCAGGGCCTAATCATCTGTTGTTCTGCTGTGAGTCAGGCCGCAGTTCTGCCTGTTAGCCACATGATCTCGAAGCTAGAGAGCCATGTAACCGCTATTTCATGGCAACTAAATGAAACTGGAGGGGCAGGGGTCCTTATAAACAAGTCTCTCTTTTTTTAAACTGTGTCACCGCCTCCATAAGTCTCTCCTTATTCATCTAATTGGGCTTTATCCAGTTCCTCGGCTTTACATCACACAGTCTGAGGAGTGAAAAATAAGAATGCAAAACACCTTTAATGTACACCAAGAATAGTTTTTGTGTGCTGAATTTCTCTTAAAGAACTCTGTTTTTGTTCTTTTTGACTTCAGCTACGCTATCATGAAGATGTGCTGGAATCTGGAGCCGACACAGCGTCCCACCTTTAGCAAAATCTGTCATATGATACAAAGGCTACTTGGGGACCAACCTGAGCAGGAACAGGTGAGTTAGTCTGCATGTGCAGCGTGGTCCTGATGTGTCTTCATCAAACACACCCAGGGAGAAAAACATGTAGTGGTCCAGCCAAGGTGTCCTCGGGAAACCCTATTTCTTTTAATTTAATGCTCCTTAAGAGACAGCAAATTTAGCTGTCCTGTCAGACCAATTACATGATTTAGGTTCTTTATGATAATGTCTGTTTGGGTGTTGTTCCAACTGAAGATACTCACGATGCCACTATTTATGTTAGCATAAAAACATCCTCTGCCATTTCTAAAATATAGACTCTGTAATCATGTTTTTGTGTAACTCTCACCATCTTGATGATACCTCTTCTGCAGTTAATGTACCAGAATGTGCAGCAGCAGGTCACGGAGGGTGAAGGGTGTGACGAGTGCTTCGACGGCCCCTGTGACCAGTCTTGTGACCACCAAGAAGAAGAGCAGCCTCTGATGAAGACCAACAACTACCAGTTTTGTTGAAAGGCCTTAAACTCGAATCAATCAGCAAACCAATCACTCTTCAACAAGCATCAGAACACTGGCATGATCTCTAGTTTGCAGCCAAAGCGCCACAGCTTGTTCCAATCGCCGGAGACTCGCCTTATCAGCTATTTTTCGCCTGTCGTGCCTGCTCTCCAGACAGACGAGCAGCTGTGGCAAGCATGTGACCTGCCTCTTTTGCATGCAATCCATGACTAGAAATTGCCACGTCTAACATGAAAGGAGGAAACCATGTCAACAAACCAAACAAGGTATCAAAGGGTAGCTTATTCTAAAGATTGCTCAGTGGCAGACTGTTTATTAGCCCTTCTTCTGTTCTCTGTTTGAGGTCAAACCTGTCAGTTTTTCCAAGCAAGAATCCCCCTGATTTTGTTTTTTTTTTTGTTTTATTCTTGTGAGTGTGCTCTTAATTATCTATTGCACACCATGTTTATTATACTTTTTATTACTACCAAAGGAGACTCAGAATTATGTGTTCTTCCATCAGGTACACTGTCTTTCATTATTTGTTCTTGGGGGGGGGGCGTTTTTGGCATGTACGGTTTCTCCAAAGGAAGCAACACAACAGTCGGAAGTACTGGATTAAAACTATGAGAGCCTTTCATCTCTCCAGACAAGTTGTGTTATAGTCTCTGATCATCTTAATTAAAAAAATATAAAGTGCACAAGTTTTTCCCTTGATTTAAACATGCTAAAGGGCCAAAGAGGAGGCAGATAATGAGTGCAGTGTTTTCCTCGCTGGGCTTTGGTCACAGCTGTATTTCTTGTGACACACTTACAGTAGCTGTCAGTGGGTTGCAGCATGTGATTGTTCCACTTCAATCTAATTAGTCAGTGTGATTTTAGAACAAGGAGTATGACTGAGCTGGGCAGGGAAATCGGTAGATGTCTTATAGAGCAGAAGAACAATGTCTGATGTTTGGGGTTGGTGGGGTTAGCAGGGTGCAGCTGAATCTTGTACTCTCCTGCAGCGTTAGACGATAAGTTTCATGCAAATCTGTATGTAGCAGTCAGCCTACACTGCCAAATGTATGAAGATTATATGATCATATATATATATATCGTATATATAAGCTATACGAGAGACAGAGACTGCCAATTTATGTGACTTTGGCTATTTTAAATGTGCTTGCATCTGAATGAAACAGAAGTGAGATGTTGGAATAATGTATATATAACACATGAATCAAGAATGATCTTTATTTTCACTGTAGAGCAGATACATGAATATTTCATAAATGTGTTATGTCTCGTTTTTTGTTTTTCTTTTGTGCAAAAGAGACAACCAACAAAAAAGCTGCAAATTAAGTCATTACAAAACTGCAGAGGCGTTCATAAAAGTTTTATCACTGAAACTCTGTCTTCCGATGTAAAGTTTTATACTATCCAACTGGAATGTTGTATTTCACACCAATCTTTTTTCTTTGTTGTTTCTAACTGTGCTGATAGAAACTGTTTCCTTCGTGTTCTTCTCTCCTCGCTTCCTGTTTTTATTGGATAACATCCAGGCCACATTTCCCATAGTGTCTGTCAACAATTGCGCAACTCTGAAATCTTTATAGGGAAGCAATAATCCTGCTTCAGTTTCTATGTCAGTCTGGACTCTTTTCCTTCCCCGTGTGGGTTCAGCTAGAAACCTATTTCATTCTCTCAAGCATCCCTACCAGTTTCAGACACTTTTCAGGAACTAGCTTCCTCTGTTTTATCAGGTGCTGAAATTTGCTCTATCAAGAAGCTGAGATATTACTGATTTTGAGCAAAGCATGATCATCGTCACTATCTCTCTGCTAAAGACTGGTTTGTACTCTTTTTTGCCAGCTGCTCTGTGTAAAACTTTAAAAGTATCTACTCTCACATATGTGACGTGCCTTCTTACTGTGGTTTGAAACATATGACAAACTGTAGAGTATCTGTTTTGTCCACTCAAATTGTTCCTACCTTATTTTAAGTAAATATAAATATGTTTTATCAAGAAGAATTGAAACTTATTTTTCACGAAAAACACAAATTATTTTGTTATGGAGTAAATAACACAGTATTTCTGTTTACATTTTAGCTCTTAAACGCTCACTGGAACTTCGTAGATGCTTCTCCTAATGCCCAAATTACAACAGGAAGTTCATGCGCACAGTGAGGTTCATAATTTGCTGGACAAAACTGCAGCAATTTTTCTACACAGTCACCCATTTTCAGAGGTTCAGAATTAAGTGGACAATTTATTGATAGGGCGTTATTAAAAAAAAAAAAGAAAAAAAAAGAAGCAGACATAATATCTGTTGATTCCAAGTGTTAAATTTGTATTTTATAGTTTTTCACTGTAATTTTAAATGTGATCCTCAAAGAGATCTCATTGTGAATGAGGATGACGCAGGCCATCATTACATGGAAAAAAAAAAATTAAGAGAGAGAGAGTAAAAGGTTTAGGAGTGTCCAAAGCAACAGGGTGTGCATTGTTAAAAGGAATGAATGCAATGACCAGCTCAGCAACACCAAAAGGCCTGAAAGACCTCAGAAGACAACTTAAGTGCATGAAGACAGAATTATTTCCTGGTTAAGAAAAAGAGCTTCTCAACATCTAACTAAAGGAAGAACACTCCTGTGTCATACGGTGCATTGTTTTCAAGCTCTACAATCAAGAGCCACTGTCATGAGTGGAAATAGAGGTTTTACATCAACATACAGTATACATCAAAAAGTTCAAACCGCCGATTACACTCAAGACCATAAAGGTCGAGATATACAGTGGGATGCAAAAGTTTGGGCAACCGCGTTAATAGTCATTATTTTCCTGTATAAATCGTTGGTTGTTACGATAAAAAATGTCAGTTAAATATATCATATAGGAGACACACACAGTGATATTTGAGAAGTGAAATGAAGTTTATTGGATTTACAGAAAGTGTGCAATAATTGTTTAAACAAAATCAGGCAGGTGCATAAATTTGGGCACCACAAAAAAAAGAAATGAAATCAGTATTTAGTAGATCCGCCTTCTGCAGAAATTACAGCCTCTAAACGCTTCCTGTAGGTTCCAATGAGAGTCTGGATTGTGGCTGAAGGTATTTTGGACCATTCCTCTTTACAAAACATCTCTAGTTCATTCAGGTTTGATGGCTTCCGAGCATGGACAGCTCTCTTTAACTCACACCACAGATTTTCAATTATATTCAGGTCTGGGGACTGAGATGGCCATTCCAGAACGTTGTACTTGTTCCTCTGCATGAATGCCTTAGTGGATTTTGAGCAGTGTTTTGGGTCGTTGTCTTGTTGAAAGATCCA
>VVHJ01032670.1:0-10079 GCA_015107715.1 Tylochromis polylepis
CAAACATGGGGAGAACATGCAAACTCCACACAGAAAGACCCCAGCCTGATGGTGGAATTGAACTCAGGACCTTCTTGCTGTGAGGCAACAGTGCTAACCACCGTGCCACCATGCTGCCCCATAAGGAAAATAATTCCGTAAAAAAAAAAATTCCAAAAACTCATTTCATGGTCAAGTGGTCAACCTCTTCTAATTTAGTTAGAGCTGGGGGGTTTTTCATTAGTGCATGCTTTAATATTAAAATATTTAAAAAAAAAAAAAGAAGAAGAAGAAGAAGAAGAAGAAACCATTAAAATAGAATATTTAGAGAAGACAATAAAAGGAATACCTGTGATGGCTAACTTGCAGCTCTCCAAGAAGCTGATTCTTGAACCACTGGTCAAAGTCCACATTGTCAAACAGTTCATAGGCTGCTAATCCCACTGCATTGTATACTGCAAAGAAAGAAGTCAAAGTTACATTAGTTACAATATTCACAATAAGATTGACATATTTCCCCTACAAGAACTTTTTCATGTTACAGAGCGATAGTATTGTGCCATCTCTGACTGAATGAACTGACTTGTCCAATTCAGTCCTGGTGACTGGCTGGTTAGCCTCATGCATGTCTGAGGCGGAGCCCATTGGTTAAAATCCTTGTGCAACACATGCACAGCAGCACAGACAAAAAGCTCTTGAAGCTCTCTGATGCAAGTGAAAACACAAAATTTGTCAAAGTAAACTGCAGGGGACCATCACAAAAATGTAACTTCATCCAGCTGAACATGGACATTTTAAAGAAGCTAATAAGGGCAAAGTGGCTAAAACTAAAGCTACAACAGAGCTCAGAGCCAGCCAAGCTCTGCCGCCCTTGGTATGAGCAAAGGAATGATCCTTTGATCATACCAAGCTTGAGACGTTATTAGGAAACTTGAAAACTGGTAAGATAAAACATGTCAGGTAAATGTGGGTGTACAGTAATTTGGGGTTACTGGAATGTAGCTGTGGTTTCCAACAAATGAATGCTTGTTGTGAAGCTTTCATTCTGCTAACAGTAAGCTGAATTTGCTTCAAATATGCAGGCAAATAGTAACATACCAAACAACAAAACAAAGAGGAGTACATGTTATAGGAACATAGACATTGAAGAGTGCAATAAAAGAATAAAATAAATAAAAGATGAGATTAGAAAAGAGTGACAGAATGAGAACAATATAATATAAAAAGGGATAAAAGAACACACGCAATACAAGAGATACTGGCTGTTACTATTTATAATTTATCTTCAGAAGTAATGAATTTTGAAATAGCAAAAAGCAGAGAATAGGACTGATAAAAAATAAAACAAAACGAAGAGAGGGGGATCCGATTTAAGGAGAAAGAAAACAGACTTTTTCCATTATTTTAATTCTCTTGTATTATGCAAGGCTGAATATGGGCAAGAGAATATTAGAATTTAAGCCTGTGAAACAAAGAGCGAAACCATAAACCAGCGAAAACAAGGGAAATATAATCATTTAGGTGTCTATGAGCAGATTTAGAGGACTTGAACACTTTCGACACATATTCTGTAATTTATTTTGATGAAAACTGGACTTGATGACATGATGTACAGATGGATAGTGAAGTGGTGTAAAAGTAACGATCTTTATCACAAAAACATCTGGTTTATATATACTACTGACAAGGGAGGTAAGTGTCAAAAGGCAGCTAAGAGCTCTTTCGAATTGGTCTTCGCTATTATTTATTTTTCATTAGCATGTCATCACATTTTTGCTGTTGGTAAATTTTTGTTACTGAAACGATTTGGCATTGCAACGTCCTGGTCTACATTAATGCTAGACTCCCCTTCCAAAAACTATTTTTATATTTTATTCAATTTTGGGTATTTCAAAGCAGGCTCATTTCTAACCTAAATAACTCTGAAAATTAAATGCTGGTGCCTTTACATGATTGAAAGTCCTTTTAATCGTGCATGGGCAGCAGCATTTCCTTTTCAATGCGGGATTGTCACAGGACCAGGGTCACAATTGTGAACAATTCAGGAACCAAAGAGGCCCTATATAATCTGAAGCCTGTTTCAGTATTTATTACTGCTTTAACATAGAATAATTACAATTAATATGTGCAGCACTTTCAGTCTCATATTTATCATCACTTGCAAAGCCCCCTTGCAGAGACCCCTTCATAGCAAGGTAACCTCGGTGCACAACTACAATTCAAGAAGTTGAAATAAGAAGCTGCAGTTTTCACCTTTCAAGGGAATTCTGATGTAGATGATTAGTGTTGCTCAGTAGGAATGCTTCTAGGTTGGGTTTTTTTGTTTGTTTGTTTGTTTTGTTGTGTTTTGTTTTGTTTTGTTTTGGGTTTAATTTTTGTTTTTTGTTGTTGTTGTTTTGTTTTTTGTTTTGTTTTTTTTGGGGGGGGGCATTTCTTTGTTGAGACTCCTATAAATCTGTAAATATTTTTAATTGGTGGGGATAAAAACATACATATAAGGCATGGATAATTTATCGGTGGGGATAATGGATATTTTAGCAGAAGCAGGGACGTTTAGGCCAGAGGAAAGGAAAATTTATCGCCCCACCAGAAAATCTTACCCTATATACAGAACAACACAAAATATGTAGACTGGAAAAGTAATCAGGAGGTCATGGTTCAGCAAGTTGGGTATTTAAAAGACAAATGTCTTATCATCACATACTGTAGGATGAACAAATATTCCGATTACATTGTGTTGGGAGCAGAGGGGGGGGAAATGCCCTCTTTTTACAGTCTAAAACTTTCAATTGTATTAGTAATATTAAAACTACTTTGCTGTTTACTCCCTTCAAAACACACCTGTTTTTAATCAGTATTTAATTTTAGCACCCACAGCCACACTTGAACTCCACTGCTGCTCTGACCACAGCACAACATCAAAATTAACATACTGTTTCAAATCTGTCAACGGACTGCTGAGATATCTCCAGGTGTAAAGCTCTAACAGAGACACTCTTAACAGGCAATGATTTAGATGTGATTACATAAAACTTTGTCTGGATCCCTGTTCTGCCAAAGACTTCAAAATACTAAGAGGTGGTAGACCATAAGAAAAGGGGAACTTAAGGGGAAAAAAAAAAAAACCCAGGATGAAAATATATGAACATGAGCGATTTGATGAATGCAACACGAATAAGAATAAATTGGATTATAAAAATGTAACCCTGTGATTATTGAGAATCTGTAACTTAGCCGCTAAATGGTTATTACACATTCTGTAGCTATTTTATTTCAAAAGTGTATCAGTGTCTAAACTCAGTCAGTATATAAATCCTTCAAATTATTCCTTAGCCTTTCTCTCACACCATTTAGATTGTTAAGGGATTATGGTAGGAGAATTTCAGAAAAAAAACATTTGGCAACGGTAACATTTTTGTGTTAGAAAAGTCAAACTCTGTTACTCCCAGCGTGACAGGGCAATAATTACAAAGGAATAAAAGTATGTGAGCTTTTGACTGACCTGCATCCTTCATTAGCAACTGAACAGAGTCTTCCACATTGGTTGGACCTGCAGAAACACAAATATACACTGGATTTAATTTCAGTAACAAGACAGAATCAATAAAATAAGCATTATAGCAACATACCTACTGTTCCAGTATTGTTCTTTGACAGTGGAAGGTATGTACAATTGACAGCTGGAACTTAAACAGGCACAGTTCCAAATAGATCGGTCTTGCTTAAGCCGTTTTGATGGCCTGTTCGCTCTTTCTAGTTGTATACTCAGGTTTCAAAATCAATAGATGTCTTCTTTCAACCATAGAATTACCCAAACTGGTGTTTTCCTTGCTCCAGCAAAACCAATTTCCACTCTGACACTTAAAAGGAAAAGCAGCTCGAGAGACAGGGCAGAAGTGGACCTTGTAATCCACCCAAGCGAGCTATAGCATGACCAATTCAGCAACAGAACAAGAGCTACACACCAGTGAGATGAGGAGCAGTGTGCCAAATTTGCGTGTACGTGATCGAGAGTTTAGAAAGGTGGACGTAATGACAGCCAATAGGAGACTTCATACTGACTGTTAAGCTTAAATACTGAATGTTAAAGGGCTAAAAAAAAACAACCCAAAAAAAACCAACCAAAAAAAATCAGCTTTAACTAAATCTGTGATTCATCAATAGATGTGAATAGAATCGTTTGTACTATGCAAACTGTCTCAGATCATGTGTATGTGCAAATAATAACACAAATAACAATATTCATAATTTTATTTATATACTTATTTAGTTATTCAGACTGATGTCACCCAAAATTGAATCAAGAGTAAGAACATTAATATTTATTATTATAATAAAGACTAAAAGTAGCTTCTTCCCATCAGCCATCGGGCTACTCAACACTCAAATAATTAAAAACACTTCATGATGTCATTTATCACTTGTTACTCCAATTTCTTGACAATGTGGATATTTTTTTTTCAGTAACAGCAGTGAGTTTCTTATCTTGGGCTGATATGTGGAGCCTTACTTCACCTACTTCCTTCATATTCTTTTGGTCTACCTGATATCCCTCCCTCCCTCCCCCCACGCACAAACTTTGATGTCAAATCTTTTTTTCCCCCTTCAATATAAGCCACAGTGCAAGTCTCAGGGGATACAGAATTCATCTCCTCTGTTACTGGAGCCTGAGCCTTGCTTTTTTTCCTCTCCCATTTTTACCATTGTCATTTCAGAGGAAACACCGTGGAAAGTTGAACCTTCTCTGGCACAATTTTTTATCTTCCTTTTTTTGTCAGAAATTCTCCTGCACAGAACGCCTCAAAGTTAATGTTTCTTTATTTAGAAAAATGGAGGTGTTGCAGATTGTGAGCTAATCACTAATATAAGCAGTGCAGTAAGAACAAACTCCAGAATATTCCATGAATCTGATGGTAGTTTCGTGTGGTTACCTTTTCCTCTGCACGTTAAGAAACTTTGTATGCAAATATTAGTGACTGAGGGCCAGTTTCACTACTTACAGCTGCATGAGTAAGGGTATTTACTGCAGCTGACCAGAGGTATTCAACACAACCTTTACACAAGTATAACTTCTTAAACTAACTTCTTCTTAAATGCATTAAGAAAAATCACTTTTATTTTACAAAAAGTTGAAATTAAGATTACTTGGCACAAAAAAATTATTGTTAAAAAAAGTTTTTTTTCTTCTTCAAGTTTGTGTTTTGTTTCTGCTATACTTGTACATTTTTCTCCTAAAAAGGACTTCCCGGAATATGAATTATCACATATTGGTGGGAGAAGCTACATGTTGTTTGTTTCAGTTTTGCCTTTTCTATTGTTTGTTTTTGTTTTATAAGGTTAATAACTGCATTCTGAAAAAACAAAACAAAAAACCCCCACTGTTTACCACAATTAGGCTACAAAATCATTTGCACAACCTCTAAAATTATGATAAACTGAATCTATTTATGCATTTCAAACATGTATGAGTGTATTATTTTTAGCTAAATGTGCCCAATTAACTGGCTCCTGCCTATACAGTTTTCGTTGCCAAGGTGTTAAAAATTCACTGGAATGAGAGCAGACTATGTGATTTGTAGGTACAATGCTTAAACTGACCCTGGAGATTCTGAACCATATCCAGAAGCACTGGTGTCAGGGTCTGGCTGTAGTTGTGGAAGATATCCAGGAACAGTACTTCTGTACAGGGCTAAATACAGGAATAGAGAAGAACAAATAAAAACAGAGACCGGTAGACAGAATATTAACACATGCAGCATCACAGTTAGTGGAAGTCATTACAGTTACTTTTTATAGGATCACAATTCTTCACTCTCAACAGCACCTTGGGTTCTGCTGGGCATTTAGAGGTGGGGTAGGGTGAGGAGTGCAGCTATCGCATTAATATTTGATAAGGACAAAAACAAAAGTTATACAAAAAGGTTTGACAAACATAAATAAACAACACAGTGTGTTCCCAGTTCAGTAGAAATACAATCAATATAACACTGTTAGGGGATTTTTGTGTGTGTCTATGCTCAATAAAGAAATGGCATAGACAACTTCATTAGTTTACTGGGTTAAAAAAAAAAAAAGCATATTAAAAAGGTGTAAAAAAGAGGTCATGGCCTGTACCATTTGTAAAAATGTGCCATTTGCCACAATATCAGTGAGAACTGATATACTGGTAGTATAACCGGTCTTCTCACACAGAACTTCATTCAGCTTCATGAGAATAGGACAAACAAAACAGACTGTAACTGATACAAAAACAGTCTGTCCTGAGGTTCACAATGTGCTAAAAAGTTGTTCAAATAAAGTTTTGAGAAAACAACAAGTCTGCCACCAAGCCTAGTGGTTGGTTATTTTAGCCTATATTTACATTTAGAGTTTACTGTACAGTTGTTAAAAGTGTTCTAATCGAAAAGCGACAAGCTCTTTTGTTCATTAAAAAAAAAAAGTGTCATGTGGATTCCTAACAAATTTTCTTTGAAATTACATATGAATCCATTGTAAACCCAGATTTTGGCTGCATACATTTGTGGATCCTGAGACTATGCGCTATGGCTATTTTAGGACTAATTTCTCTCAAAAACAGAAAAGCTTCATAATTAATTGCCATGCACATGTATGAATTCAGGAGTTACTAGATTCCAACATATATAAATAAAATCATCCTCTAAGGCATACTGTTTTATAGTGCTGCATTTTAAACAAAACACCTATCAAAAAGGAACACTGATGCATTAAAAGGTAAGAAAAAAAATCACAAAATTGTTGTTTTCTACTAGAAATTCAAAACTAAGTAATTAGCTGTTTAATAAGTTCTTAGACCATAATGCCACTTTTCTTCTGCTGCAGCATGCCTTAAATGAATAAAAACTTGTACAAGGCTTGGAGTTTTCTGAAAGAATGTGTTACTGTACTTCAAAGAAACGGCGGGGCAGAAGTTTGTCATCTGAAGTGATGAAAGTAAGTGGAATGGGGCACAACACAGAAGAGGGATAGAGGAGAAATAGGACCATGTATAAAAGATTATGTCATGCATCAGCAACAGCTGAAGATAAGCCTCTGAAACTAACTAGACTTATGACAACCTTTCAAACTCCAGGCACCACTAAATGTTTTATAATGCTACAATGTATAGAGTCTTATACCACAGAACTGCATATCATTTCTGAAAATACAGCACACACAAAAAATATGTGACAATAACCGCTGCAATTAACTGAAATAAATCTGGCTGTTATGCTCATTTTAATCTACATTTTTAATGATTGTAATGACGGACATTAGAATTGATTTCTGTCTGTTGTCGACATTCAGTTTTACCCAAAACACAGGGGACTGATTTATTTTGCTTTATTTATTCCTCTAATTTGTTTTTTGTTTTTTTTTGTATGAAGAGGTAAATGTTTAATTTCCTTCTTCTTTTGAGCACAAGACTAAACAGACTGTTCTTCCATACTAACTCAGTGTGCTATATATGTAACAGTTTAAAGTACGGGTACTCTATATAGTACTTTCCTATTCTAACTGAGCACTCAAAGCAAAGCAAAACATTCACCTATCCATAAACACTCATCAGTGTGCTGGTAGAGGGGATTGAATCACTGATCTTCTGATTAGTGGATGACCTGGTCTACCTCCTGAGCCACAGCTGCCCCATTAATTTACCATTTCTCTGCACACATACATATATATATATAAATATATATAAAAATGTACCTACCCGCAGACTGTATTTCCAAGAGTCACCACCTGTCTCTTCCACAGCTGGAACAGTTACAAAAAATAATTATCTATTAGAAAAAGTTGATCAGGAGGTGATTGCTGAGACTGCACAACAGAAACATCATATATATCGTGACGAAGCCCTGAAATTGCAAATGTGTTTTCACACACACACTCCAATATGTGGCTCTGACTGACTATAAAATTGGATTCAAATGTCAGCAGACTGAACTCCCACACTGGGCCCTTGCGGTTTTAGCTTTATGAAGTGTTATGTCTGAGTGGTCAGTGTCATTACATAAAGTCTGTGAGGACACTATGTTTTGAAAATATACCAAGATCTCAAATGCTGCCTACAGCTATAAACGCACACCAAGAGCTATACCTTGTAAATTATGTCAACTGACAGTTTTAAGGAGAATCAAAATAAGCACTATACATCACAAAGTATTGCTTTGGACAAATCAGGTTTTTCATTACAGGGTGTAGTTTTAATAATGCAAACTGTCCAATTTATGGATTAAGGGTATTACTATAATATGGTGATATAATGGTAGCAATCATGGTAGTATTCATGACCTAATGCTTTAGATTCTCCCTAATACATCAAAATTCAAAATACACCAAAAGAAAAAAAGAAAAAAGAAAAAAAAAGACATCGCAAATCTATACAAGTTCAAATCTGCTAGCATATTTGTAGATGTGATATTACCAAAGCTCTCAGGGTCCTCTTCCCACATTGCTAGCTCTTCCTCTGTGAGAAGGAAGTAGTGTGAGACAAGCCGACGTCCAATCTCTGTCAGTGTGGGGTGGGTGAAGAATGCCGTCTTGATTTTGTGAGCTTCCAGGCTCTCCGGTTTACTGTCTGAAGGATGGAGAGACACAATAATAAATAAAGGAAAAAGATAACATTTCAGTCATAAGTCATCACAAACACAGACACTTTTCTTCAAAATACTGTTACTTAATACAATCCAAACATTGCATTATATCAGTACTGTCACTACATACATTTAGTATGTAAGATTCCTAAATATAAAAGAGCACTGCATGGCAAAACCTCTTAATTTTAGGCAAGGAACAGCTGAAGTAATCCTCAAGTGTGATTCATTTTTTGCTTTCTGCTTGTTAACTTGAAAATCATAATACATGTTTAATAATGTTTCTGGCATAAAAAAAAAAAAAAAAATTCTGCTCTGTTGCTCATTTTTTATTTTTCATTAAGTTGTACATGATTTAAGATTATAGTAAGTAAAAGAAGAAAATTAAACAGCCCTTTAAATTCCTCATTTATCTTCTCTGTTATAGGAAAGTAAACCTGAGGTCATGACCAACTCTGACACAACAACACAGTCAGATATTCGAATGAAACCCAGAACCTTGGATTGTTAGAATGAGCACGTTCTCGAGTAAGGAACCCCAGAGATTATGCTAGTTGACAGAAGAAAGACCAACTGCTGTGCTATTTGCTAATGAAGCACTAGAAACCTCAGACAGCTTAGGGGGGAATGGAGCTGCGATAAAGTACAGTGACACTGATGACGTTATAACCCTGTGCTATTCACAATCACTGTCAGTGATGCACATTCAAGAGCTTGTGGCATTTCTGTTGACTTCTAAATCACACACCTAAAATGAAGTGTTTATTACCTACCTAGAGCATCATTTTAATTTTTAGTGTTATCACGTATATTTTTCGGTTATTTTCCAACCCTTCAGACTCCTCTTTCCCCAAGACACTCACAACTTACCATCAATGTTCTTGGCGGGTTTGTAGGCATCATTCTTTACAATCATCTTGATGAGGTTCATGCATTGAACAATAAAACGTTCAAAGGTCACTCCCTCTCCTGCAGGCGTGAACACGTAGGTAACAGCAAACTCCAGGGAACACTGGATTAGCGGTATAAATGCGCATGGATGGTATTCCAGGAAATCTAACAACTAAGAGGAAGGGGAAGACGGAACACAAGGACAAATACATAAAAACAGTGGTAAATTAAAATGTTTTAAAGAAGCAATAACAGGCCAGCATCAGAGGCAGAATGCACAACCTATTCATGAACAAGTAATGCAGTCATTTATATCATCATAAATTAACAGACAACTCACAACTTTAGTGTACAAAATGATGGTCTTTTCCAGCTTTTCTCTGCATGTGCTGTCTGAACCAACCTGGCGACCTGAAACATAAAACAATCGCACAGCTTTGTTACTTAAAAGCAGTATTACACTAAACATATGCATGCAGCATTCTTGGAACTCATTTAGATCCAAGATACCTGATTAAAAGGTAGGAAGCAGGAGGGGTTCAAGATACCTGCATCTGCAACTCTTATTAAACTCTTATTTTTAAAAAAAAAAAAAAAAAAAAAAAAAAAAAATTT
>VVHJ01032671.1:0-12415 GCA_015107715.1 Tylochromis polylepis
AGTGTGCCGACAGTTTGACGAGGATTCTTCCATCTCATGGTTGGGAAAAAACCCCAAAATTATACAGTGAAGATAGTGAAAGCAGAGGCAGGCATTCTAAACCCTTGACACTTCCTGTTCCTGTATGAAAATGAGCAGAGTTGATAAGCTGTACCTGTACAATTGGACTACATTACAGATTGTTCTCCTTTCAGTACATCCTGTCGGTAGACCGAGCCAATTTGAACAAAGAGCTGCTCACAGGTAAGGACATAAATAGTGTCTCTGCAAGTGAGATGAAATTACCAAGCAACTGTCACACCAAAATGGAATTTTTATCAGCCAAACGCTGATTCTTTGTTACAAGGAAATGAGTCAAAATGGGATTTATTTATTTTTTTTGTCTGTGTGGGCACTTTAACTTGTTGGGGTTCAAACATAAGGGGGGCCAGAATCAGCCCCACAAAAGAAGGAAATATGAAGGATGGGACAAACTTTGGACTTTTAATAGCATTTTCATAAATTTAACAGCCCTTCCACATGATCAAGCGCTCCCTCATAGCTATTCATACAACGTCAAAGTGATTAATTGATAAACAATTAAATGAAAATAAATTACTGGCGGGAAAACAAAAGAGACATTCTTTGTGAATTTAAGCCCAAACAGTTATGCTGACACATTTTTCAGTTATTACAGCAGCATTTTTTTATCATGTAGAAGAACAGAAGAACTTATCTTTTTTCTTTTATTTATATATCTCAGGGATTTAATGTGTACTTAATCTTTTCTACACTGATAGAAAGGTGAGTTTCACTGGTCCGCCCCACTTAAGATCAAAGTGGGCTGCATGTCACCCACGATGTAAAATGAGCCACTGAAATAAGACATTTTACATAAAGGTTACAATGACACTTTTGCCACACCTGACCTGAAAATCCCATGAGACACAAAAATTGCAGATCAAACATAAAGCAGAGCACATGAATTAATCAGCATTTAACAAGAGTCCCAACTATATGTCTTGTCATTCAGTGCTTAATGCTCGCTAATGAGCTTTAATGATCAAAAGTGATGCTGAAATAAACATGTGGATTCATTCTGTAGTACTTTATTAAGTCACAAAGTCTCACGTTAAGGGATACACTTTCAGCAGTTGTCCTAATTTTGTTTGATTGTTATTGAGCTGAACCTCGACCACTGCAGATGCCCGCTGTGCAGTAGCTTTATGCAAGTCTTCAAACTGGCTGAGAGCGTCACGTGACATCAGAGGATATGTTAGTGTTTCAGCTAAAAAGGATTTTGCCTAATATTTAATGAAGAGCCTCAGTGTACGTTTGGAGATAATGTGTAACAGCATGGGTCTACATTTAATTAGATTGCCTGCTTGTGCTGAAAGAGAGGCTGATTACAAAGCTGTCACTCTTATCAGGGTTCATCCAGGCTTCTGAAGCGAACGGCGAGATAAAGAGATTTTGGAAAGTGTGACAGCCTAAACATAGGTTTTCACAAAACCACTGTCAGCTGTGCTGTGTTGTTCATGAGATTTGTGCCAATTGCCATGAGGCCATATTCCCTCAGTGGCTGAACATTTCCTGATTGTTTTAATGAAATATAGAGTGGTCATATTAAACTGATGCTGTTGTGTCATGCTTGCATCAGTGCCATAAACTCTTTCTGTAACATTTTGCCCTCACAGCGGCAGAGACATATCCAAACGCAAAGATGAACTTCGACCACAAACTGCAGGACTGGAATGCTGAAACGGGTCTAATGACCTTTGTCAGGTAAACAGTCACTGATCTTACACATACACCCTTACAATCAGATGGTCACCTAAGGAGAGGATCTATATATTGTGATTCTTTGTTTTAACTCTGGATTTATTGACTACGGGCCTGTACACGTTAAACGCCTAAGGTTGGGGTTGGTGAAAAACGTGTTGTACTTGAAACCTTGTGGTGGGACTTTTTAGTTGTTCTGTAATTGGTTCTGCTTGAGATAAATGTGACACTGAATTTACAACTCAATTAACAGTGAAACACCTCTGGGTGTCATGATCTGAGTGAGTGTCTGCTGTTTTGGTGTGTGTCGTCATCTGTCAGCTACTCCTATGTTTGATTTTGATGTTCCTGGAACAGTACTCAACTCACCTGCAGCTCGCTTCGCTTGTCGTCTGCCACTACTGTGGCTGCACAATCATCGCTGGCTATCTGCCATCACTCATCCACTCAGGTTACACGCTACAGCCGCATCCACCTCACCTGCCTGCCATTGTGAATCACTGGAAATAAAGGATTGGATCAACCACCTCTCTCATCCCGCTTCTCAGCCGGGACACTCCCTCCCTCCACAGAGCTCATTTCCCTTCGCCTGCAAAGTAAGCCATTACTGCTAAGTCACTGCTCACCTTTTAGCCAAACTTCCATTCAGGAATGAATCCCCCTCTGTTTTAGTGGTTCCCACGTCAGAGATTTCACGCTACATTTCCCATCTTTTCAGTTTTGTTTCCTTGTGTTCATTAAAGCACTGTTAACTCTAGTCAGTTGTCTCTTGCGTCTGTTTTTGGGTCCACTTTCACGTATCAGCCCTTTGGCCTATGACAGTATGGAATGGCCTAAAAGAATGGACCCAGCAACCCAATTCAGACCACAATTGCCAAACAAGGTGGAATGATCGGTGGGCACGAGTGGGCCTGCAGTTTCTACGATGTAACCCTATGACAAGCAGGAGGAGATTCTTTCTGCAGTTCAGGAACTCCATTCTGAGGTCACACCCGCTGCCCAACAGCCTCCAGCCTTCAGGAGCTAAAGAAAACTTTCGCTCATCCAGCCTCTGAGGGGAGTGCGGCTAAGAACTTGGCTCACTCAGGAGGAAAGAGAAGAGGCGCTTTCATGCCCATGAATGTTTCTATTATTGGAATCCAGATCATTTTCTTGCTGCATGCCCACTTCGGCGAAAGATTCCCCACCCCGATAATTTCAGGGATACAGGTGGGTGGCTCGTCGATTACTTCCAAACCCTGTCTCTTACTACCAGTCATCCTTCGCTTCAACCAAGTCTCCAATTCCCTCCATGCATTTATAGATTCTGGTGCTGAACAAAACCTCATTGATCTCAAGTTAGCCAAGCAGTTGGACCTCCCACTCACCCCCCTAGATCCTCCCATATCGGCCACTGCACTAAACATCCAAGTGTTTGCTCACATTCACACCAAACCAAGCCCGTTTGTCTAGTCTCATCTGGAAATCACTGGGAATCCATTTTGTTTTTCAGATTCGCTTCACCCAACACCCCTGTGATCCACAGCTATTCATGGCTGGAAAAGCACAATCCACATTGATTTGGCCGGCAATAAAATAGCCAGTTGGAGTCGCTTCTGTTTGGCAGATTACTTACAATCAGCCCTACCTACAGGTTCGTCTGACTCATCGCCGCCTGTCAACCAACCCTCGGAGCTATCCTCTGCTCTGGAAGAGTACCATAACCTACGGGAAGTTTTCAGTAACGATAAAGCTATGTCACCTCCTCCCCACAGGCCCTATGATTGTGTCATTGACCTCCTTCCTGGAGCCCCAGTACCCTCAAGGTGCCTCTACAACTTGTCGAGGCCCGAGAGGGAGGCAATGGAGAAGTACATTCAGAAATCACTAGCAGCCGGCATTATTCGGCCTTCCTCCTCTCCGGTAGGTACAGGTTTTTTGTGGCCAAGAAAGATAAGACACTACGGCCATGCATACATTAGAGGATTAAATGGCATCAGAGTTAAAAACAAATATCCCCTACGTCTAATCAATTCGACTGTTGAACCTCTCTATGGTGCCACCATTTTAACCAAGCTTGACCTCCGCAACGCTTACCACCTCGTTCGCATCAAGGAGGGGGATGTATGGAAGACTGTATTTAACACCCCCTTGGGTCATTTTAAATATTTAGTGATCATTTTGGACTTATCAATACCCCAGCAGTCTTCCAAGCGCTTTGGAATGATGTGTTGAGAGGCTTCTTGAACATATTTGTCTTTGTGTATCTGGATACACTTAAAGAAACTCTTTCCTGATGTTTTTTCAAAATCCATAGATGAACACCGGATCACGTTTGCAGTGTGCTGCAACGCCTCCTGGAGAACTAAATCTACGTAAAGGTGGAAAAATGTGAGTTACATTCACCATCTGTCGCCTTTCTTGGTTACATCTTGGCAGAGGGGCAGGTGAAGACAGACCCTGTAAATATCCATGCGGTAAGCGAATGGCCCTCTCCTACATCTCGGAAACACCTCCAGTGCTTACTTGGATTCCGTCACATGGTTCTGCCAAGCCCTTCAGAATGAACCTGATCCTGGAACCAGTCCCCCAAATTGGCGCCACATCCCCACGGCCATCCGCACTGCGGTGATTCACTGGGGTCACACCGCCAGGTTCACCTGTCATCCCAGAGTGAGTAGAACTATTTCCTTCATTAAATGTTATTTCTGGTGGAGAACACTGGAGAGTGATATTAAAGATTATTTGGCGCTTGTTCAATCTGTGTGCGAAGCAAAAGCAGCACCCAGTGGCCTTCAGGCTTGCTTCAACCATTAACCACCCCTCACAGACGGTGGTCTCACCGCACCCTCGACTATGTTAGAGCCCTACCTGTTTCTTCCGGGAAGTCTGCTACCCCTTCCATAGTTGACTAATTCTCAAAATCAGCTCACTTTGTTGCCCTTGATAAACTGCCTACTGTCTCCAAGATGGCGAAACATCTAGTTGATCATGTTTTCAGACTCCACGGCATCCCATTGGAAATAGTCTCCGACAGAGGTCCCAGTTTACATCACAGGTCTTAAAGACTTTCTGCACTGCTTTAGGAGCCAAGGTCAGTCTCAGTTCAGGTTTTCACCCGCAAACCAATGGTCAAACAGAGAGGCTAGATCAGAATGGGAAACTGCCCTCCGCTGTGTTATGACCCACAACCCAGCTACCTGGTCCTCTCAACTGTCATGGATTGAATATGCTCATAACTCACTGTTAAAGGTCTCTCCCCTTTCAAAGCCTCTCTAGAGTACCAACTCCCTCTTTTTCTGGCGATGGAGACTAATCTTGCGGTGCCCTCAGTTCAACATAACCTACAACGAAGCCAACGGATGATCCATGATTCAAGTGAGTTTCTGCTGTTTTGTTGTGTTTTTCCACGGTGGTTCTGGTTCTCCGGCATCCACCCATTGGGGCCAAGGCTTGTTTCTACACCTGCATCATCCACCTGTGATCCATCAGTGGCAATCAGAAGACTGGCTAATTTAAGACCAGCTCAGCCTTCTACTCATCGCCAGTCTGTCAGCTACTCCTATGTTTGTTTTTTGCCATTCCTGGAACAATACTCAACTCACCTGCAGCTCTCTTCACTGGTCGTCTGCCACTTCTGACCTGCTCAGGCTGCACAATCATCGCTGGCTATCTGCCATCACTCATCCACTCAGGTTACACGCTACAGCCGCATCTACCTCACCTGCCTGCCATTGTGAATCACTGGAAATAAAGGATTGGATCAACCACCTCTCTCATCCCGCTTCTCAGCCGGGACAATCACTCCCTCCACAGAGCTCATTTCCCTTCGCCTGCAAAGTAAGCCATTGCTCCTAACTCAGTGCTCACCTTTTAGCCAAACTTCCATTCAGGAATGAATCCCCCTCTGTTTTAGTGGTTCCCACGTCAGAGACTCACGCTACATTTTCCATGTTTCCAGTTTTGCTTCCCTGTGTTCATTAAAGCACTGTTAACTGCTAGTCAGTTGTCCCTTCAGTCTGCTTTTGGGTCCACTTCCACGTATCAGCCTATTGGCCATTGACACAGAATCTTTTTAGGAATGATTAGCATACCCATGCAGTAAAATATTAACACAGCATGCAGCGTCCTAAATTGAATGAAGCCTTATCGGCAATGTGTAAAAAAACCAAACCAAACAAAACATTTGATGTCTGTGCTGTCGTATCTGCTTGTTTATTCATTTGCACCCCTAGTGGTACTCCATTAAATTTGGACTAGAATGAGTCACTGTGAAGTTACTGCACTTAAAAACACTTTGATTAAATGAAGTCTTTTGTGAAGGCTCCAAATGACACATGAGTAATCTCCTGGTAGTGTCTGTAGTTGCATCTTCTCATACTAGGTGGAAAATGTACAACAGATAGCCATCGGCATGAAATACGTGAATGGGGATGACCTCTAGTCACAGTGTGACCCCCTTAAATCCATGCAATAATCCACTGCAATGCTGGAAATGTAAATTAAAAACAATTTGAAGCCAGACTCTCATCATTATAAAACCAGATGCTGTTAGATTTACTATGCACTAGGTAATTACGCACAGCTTTATAGCTGGTCATTAACAATAATAAATCCACTTAGCTGATATCGTTGTAATGACATTTAAGCAACTATCTGTATTCAGATGTACCTGTGACCTAAACTCTCATTATTGGGTTGACTGGAAACTGCATTCAAAATATGTATGGCAACCAAATGAAAGATCTGATTATCTTTTATTAGGAATGTTAGCATTTTAATTCCATCTGTGTCAGGAGTAAAGTGGAGCACTGACTCCTCATTCTCCTTGTCTTAACATGTTGACTAATGAAAGTAATACTATATATACTTAATATTGTGTTGACATTCATGGTCAAGGATGAATTTCCATAAAAAATAGCTTTGTTAATGTCTAAAAAGATTCTTGTATTACCAAGATTTTTTTGGTTTTTCGGTTTTGAGTACTCCATCTCAACTTTGATTTGTCAAGCACTTTAATTCATGACAAAACACATGTAACACGAAATGAAATAGTTGTCAGTCGTGTGTTGTTAATTAATAAAGTAATAAACTAAGTGGGTTTTTTTCTGAATAGACTTTTCCGTCTATTTGTTGTCTTCAGAACTTTCTGTCAGAAAGATTTACTAAGATGTAGTTACAGACAGAGCAATCTATTTAACTCAAACCAGGCGGTGTTATAAAGGGCTACCATTAGATTTAGCCTGCTAAACTTTAATTAGACTAAAGTTAACTTAGCTTTAAGACCCCATAAATTCCAGTCTCCTTGGTAAAAGTCTGAGGAAATAGTCAAATACTAATCAGAAGTCAGGGGGTTTCTAATTTATCCACTACAACCATGACAGTTTTTTTACTCATTAGACTAGTTCTACCACATTAGGGTACTGGCATCATTGTGGTTTACATGGTGACATTAGCATGTACTCATAAATACAGCCTTGAAGAACAGCTAACTTAGCTTGCATACACTCATTTTAGGCAGACCTTTTAGTTTTTTGAAGACCCACTTCAGACTTAGGCAGCAGGCAGTACTGTATGTTTCCACCACAAGCAATGATGCACTGCATCATAGAAGAAGTGAAATGAATACATATGGGCCAATAAAATAATTAAATGCATTTAAATGAATTACATTCTGCCTCATTATTTACTGGTGTATGGTGCTCAAGCAATTTGGCAGTACTAAACATCATTTTGTATTCTGCAAGGATCATTAAATACGAAGATGGGTTGCCAAGAAAATATTCAGAGGTAGTTAACTTTGAGTTTGACAGATGCAGCAGCATCCACCTACACATGCTGTCCTGTGAGCAGCATCGGATCTGTGATCATATGTAAGGTCTGGAACTAAAGAGAAAACCTTTGCATATAGCACACCAGACTGTGTGACTCTTGTTCTTTACAGCAGCTTTTATAGGCAACTGCAGAAATGCAACCATCCTTTACCATCATTCATCTAAGTAAAATTGTTTAATGACCACTAAATGATCATCATGTGGCTTTTGATTCTAATAATAGTAACATTCTGACAGTGTAAATTTAATATATTTCTGCTGTATCTAATGGAACATTCAAGAAGATACAGTTTAAGTCAGCTCAGGCTTTGAGTCAGTATTTCATTTGTGCCTCATTCAGAGCTTAAGCTAATAGCCTTGGGGCTGAGCAGTTACCTCATTTTCTCAAGTATCAGAAAAAAGAGGCTTCTTATAAAGCCAAGCAGTGACAGCTCTGTAGGCAATAGGACACTGCTTCCAGTAAGCCTTTGCTCATTACATGATTAAATTCTTATGAGTATTTTTTGTGTAATTAGGAATTCTGTGGCATAATCATTAAGGTAGTTAATTCTTTAAAATAAACTCCATGTTACTTAGTTTTTAATGAAGTTTACTTGTCATGCTGTTAATGTGTTTCTCAGGTTGGACAGGTCCAAGGAGCAGGTCAAGGCAGACTTGATTGTAGGGTGTGATGGGGCTTTCTCTGCCGTACGCAAGCAGTTCCTTCGACGTAGCCGCTTCGACTATAGCCAGACCTACATCCCTCATGGCTACATGGAGCTCACTATGCCACCCATTAATGGAGAGGTCAGCATACTTCTAGTATTTGGCTCAGCAAAATTCAGCTGCAGTTGTAGTTATCTTTCTGTTAATTTAATTTGTGCTGGCTGTCTTCGTTATCCCCAGTTTGCTATGAAGCCTAATTATCTACACATCTGGCCACGAAACACATTTATGATGATTGCCCTGCCCAACATGGTAAGTGTGGATGGATTTCTAAACTATATCAGTGAAGTAAGCAATTCGAGATTTGTTTATTTGTAAAGTTACTACTGCATATTATGTGGAAAGCTAAAGGAAACAAACACTAGCAAATTTCAGAGTCTGACTGACCTCCGGGATGTCCTCATAGAGTTAATTAGGCTCACTTCATAACCATGAAGTGAGGCTTACTCATCAGAGTGCCCAACTTGGCACCCTGAGGTTCACTCTACTTTTCACACAGCAGTGTTGCCCTCCTTCTCACCTGCGCCTCTGCATCTTTTTCTCTGACTCACACACTCTCTGTCTTTGCTTTATCTGGTTAATCCCATAATGATTTGTCTGTGTGGCTGACTCAGCACAACTCTTTTCCTCACCTAAAGGAGACTAGGTTAAGGCAACTGACCTTGGAGTGCCTTCACACTGTCACTCACTCCCCATTTCCCAGAAACACATTTCACAAGGCTGTAAAAAAAAAAATCATCTTCCCTGCTGTGGATACCATGGTAACAGTGCTAAAATGTCCACAGGGCGGACTTTGTGATGTTGATAGATGACACCTGCTCAGAAGGACAGATAATGACACATGCACAACCTCAATTGTGCAACTTCCATCCATCACTTGCTGTCGGTAGTGTCTGGCATTACGTTTACACTGAGGATGGAAAATTCTAAACTGTGATCAGCAGGGAAGATTTCTCAAACTTATAAATCAAGTGATCAAGTAAAAAAATCTATTTAAATTTTAAATACTGCATCTTGCTTAAATACTGCACCAGGATGCGGCATTTTTCAGCGGATGCAAATTTTTTTGTAAGGCTTTGAGAACTCAAGCTTTTGGAATGGCCGTCTTTGTATTTTACGCCTGTATTTAAAGTGTTTGTATCTCTGGAAACCCACTTAGACCCATTTAGACAAAATTGTTGACACTTGCAATCTGGAAAGCAATATGATTCATTTTATGCAAGTATTTAGTATGTGACTTACCTATTTAACTGACTGACGTTTTAATATGTCATCTGCCTAATTAATTTGTTTTCATTACTTTAGAAATGAATTTAAGGTGAATGTTTTCAAGGCTTTTAATAATCAAACTGTGTTGATTATACTGTCATTTGTGTACTGTGCGGTACACTGTGTGTGAGTGATTTTGTTTACTTAAACCAGACCGATAATGATGAAGGAGGAATAAACACAGTAGCCTTCAGTTTTTCTTAAACTCACTTTTACTTGAACTTGCTTCCAAAAAGGAACAGGAACTTTACTGAGACCCACTAATATGTACATGTAAAGCACATGTTAATCACAATGGCTGTTACTATTCCCCATTATACAGTTCCTGCATTAACTTCAGATTTTTTTCTTTTTTGTACATGCCAGGGAGCTCACTCCTGAAGTTAGCATTCCCTCCATCCATTCGTTCTCTTCCACTTATCCTTATCAGGGTCAACAACAACAATACTTATACCTTTGGTTCAGAGATATAATCTTCAAAAATAGCACAACTTTTATGATTATTGAAGTGTAAATGAAATTATCATCAGTAAAATGCTAACATTAGAAAACTATATCACAGTTGCATGACTTCATTGTCACCACCAAACTCTGGAAAAACAATCAAGGCCTAAGGATTGCAGAATTTATCCTTGTTGGGGAGTTTGTAGGTTCATTGGCCAATCACTTTGTTAAGTAGAATATCCCTGAAACTACTATTCAGTGGCAATCCACGAAAGAGTACTGGGAATGAAAAAAGAACGAACAATCCTTATGGACTAATGCTATTTCTTTATAGAAACATCTCTTTGCTAAACTTATATAAATATTATAAATATTATAAATATTCATATTTCCCAGAGGATAACACAGTTTAAAACACAAGTAAAAAATGTTAACGAATGCTTTATGATCAAATATCTGTAAAACTAATAACAGTCGGCCTTAACTGTACTGTTACATAA
Organism: Tylochromis polylepis; assembly: GCA_015107715.1. Taxonomy (NCBI): domain Eukaryota; kingdom Metazoa; phylum Chordata; class Actinopteri; order Cichliformes; family Cichlidae; genus Tylochromis; species Tylochromis polylepis. The sequence continues at coordinate 10,493 of VVHJ01032671.1, forward strand.
GGAGACAAATTATGCTTTCAAATCTTTTGATAATTAAATCTTAATCATTATTATTGCTATGAATATACAATAAATATCTATGTTTATTTAACTGTTCTACTTTCCAGATTTAGATGATTAAATCCATATTATAAAAAGTGCAGTATATAGCTGGCAGTTAGTTTCACATTAACAGCAGCATTAGCATGAATAATAAATACAGAAGATAAGTAGATATTATTCTTCAAAATAAGTGCTTTGGGTACTTTGTTTTTATGGAAATCTCCTACATTAACTGAATTAAAATTTTGTAATAAAGATGTACTTATTTTGGCCTGTTAGTGTGTTAGTTGTTAGTTAGTTGGCCTGTTAGTTTTTTCCCCCCCAGTGTGCCAAAATTAGTAAGAGTATGCAACAGTCTAATCTTTCATTTAGATGTATAACTTGGCATGATGCTAACAGTTCAGTGCTCATGTGTCATTGCTGGAACAATGGGCGATAAAAGGTTAATCATGTGAAGCATCCTGTGGTCAAGAATGTCACGACGGATTTGGGAGCTAACATCTCTGTGTACTGTGTTTACGTTCCGATTTAGGACAAGACATTCACCTGTACCCTTTTCATGCCCTTTGAAGAGTTTGAGAAGATCACCACAGGAGATGAAGTCATCGAGTTTTTCCAAAAATACTTCCCTGACACCATACCACTAATAGGAGCGTAAGTGACTTTTTCACTCTCCACCCATTTCCCTGAATCCTCCGTCTCTCATCTCTGCCTCCTCTGTCCTGGCACTCTGCCTTTATCTCTTCGTCCGACCTGCCAAAGTCTCTTCAAAAACCCTTTTATTTCCCGTCATCCCATCAGCTCCAGCCACATCCACAGCTCTGTTCTGTGAAGTGTGAAATTGCAGACTTACAGTTACATGGATTTTGTGAGGTGAGGTTCTAATTTGAGGTGAGCCATATGTTGCAGGTGAGGTGAGGGGAGGTGGGGGGCTTCGTGAGGTGTAGAAACCCTTGAAGCTTTCGTTCCGTTACTTCCACCCAAGACTGAGTTTATTCAGAGTGCTTAGGCATAAACAGCTAAGTGCCTGCTTTAATTTCCCAGTTTAGCTGCTTACTTAGACAGAGCATAGCTGTTTTTAGGGTCTTGTGATAAATTCTCTTTTAGCAAACACAAAACAGTGTGTTGCAACTGTCAGATTAAATTGTGCAAAATACATTTGTAATTCTTGAATTTCAATTTGTGTGTTGCAGGGATGCTCTCCAGAGAGATTATTTCCGATTGCCTGCGCAGGCCATGGTGTCTGTCAAATGCAACCCCTATCACATAGGTGACATGTGCGTCCTTATGGGTGATGCAGCCCATGCAGTAGTGCCTTTCTATGGACAAGGAATGAATGCTGTAAGTAGCGCTAAATGGAGGTGAGGAAAAAGCAGAATGGAATTAGACAGAGACTAATTCATCCATTCATGTTCTATAGGGCTTTGAGGACTGCATTGTCTTTGACGAAATAATGGATCAATATAATGAGGATTTCAGTAAGCACTTTTTTAATGACCAAAGATTAACAAAGACAGAAAAGCTGAGCATACAGAAGAATTTCCATATGGCCCTTTGTGTATCCTGCTAGGTGCTGTACTGCCTGAGTATACCAGAGTTCGGGTTCCAGACGACCATGCAATTGCTGACCTGGCCATGTACAACTACATTGAAGTAATCCATTTTTTTTTTTAATATGTCTAATTTAGCTATAACAGGTGAGTTGCAGTATTTTAGATGTTTTGATTTTAAAAGAAAAAAATGGGATAGGTGGAATTGGAATAATATCAGGATCTTACTCACAGTTGTGGCCAAAAATTTATATACACTCCTCACGGGCATGATTGTCATGGGACTTTAAATGATTTCTTTGAGCTTTTTTTTTTTTTTTTAGTTGGTGGG
>VVHJ01032672.1:0-27122 GCA_015107715.1 Tylochromis polylepis
TACCAGATGCCTTAACGCCCACTCACATCCTGGGCCTTTTGACCTCAGGTAATCACATGATAGAATGGGGATAGGTCTCACAATGGGTTCACCCGAAACCTTGGCTGATTGAGACCCACACCCGTTTTCACACCTGGACTCGTGTGATTAGGTAGAGGATCAACAGGGGGTCCATGACCCGCCTGGGAGACACTCCCACAAGGCTTTAAATTCTGGGACTCTCCACCATTTGCTCTTAGAACTGAAGAAGCTTCTCGGATGAGAGGTGAAACGTTTTCAAGAAACTTAGAGAAGTCCAGACGCTTTTCTTTCCAAGCTCCTTAGACTACCATGACCTGGATGAATGAGAACCTTCACAGACATCTTGGTGCACAACAAGACGAGAATATGCAGGCAGTTTCGGGAGGATGAAGGAACTGATACCACTGGCTGGCCCCCACGCTCACCTGACCTAAATCCAACAGAACACCTCTGGTCCATCTAACACCGCCAGGTTTCTGATCAGAGTGATGGCCTGGTCAAGGTCTAAGAGGAGATGCCTCAGGACGTCATTCATCGTTAGAAGTATGTCCCAATGTTGTTAGACATACGTGAGGGCCATACAAAATACTGAATATCATTGTGAGTTGCTGCAAAGAAATTTCAGCAAAATGGACAAGCCTGACACATCATTTTTTTTTTCACTTTGATTTACACGGTGTCTTTAAATTCAGCCATCTCTACGCTGATAATTTTCATTTCCATCAAACAGTATCCCATCCTTTTCTAGCACATTACCCAGTTCATATCAGTATAGATATCCAGTATGGTATTTTTTTCCATTGAGATTTGATGTGTTTTCAATGTGTTACTTTAATTTATTTTTTTTTAGCAGTTTAATATTCTAATCACTATAAAGTCAGAAAGAAATTTTTAAAAAAAAATAGCCATGATATCACTGACAGAGTTGTTCAGAGTGTTCATGGAAGTTGACATAAGAGTTTTTTACTTTTTAAAAGAAAAAAAATGATTGTTTTCTCATGTATTATTTTCTCCTTTCTCTACAATTTGTGATCAAAGAATGCCGAAAACGGCAGTGTGAGTGGAAGCTAGCCACGTTGCCTCCTTCATTGTGTGGGAGGTGGATGCTTCCCATTGAAAAGCTAAGGGAAGCAGCTGTGTGCGGTTATCTATTGGAGGTGAGGAAGTTAACTTCAAGCACATTTTCCAAATCAACAACTTCTCATCCTTGAAAAGTTTTTACTTGTAAAACCATAAAATACAGTTTGAACATTAAATTACTACAGCCTAAATCTCCCATTTACAGAATCCTTATAAGTTGCAGGACATTTACACTTTTTTAACTCTCTACATTACCACAAGGGATTTTAAATCAAGCAATCAAGATGTGATGTGCGAAGTGCAGACTTTCACCTTTAATTCAAGGGGTTTAACAAAAACATTGCATTAACAATTTAGGAATTACAACCATTTTTATTCATAGTCTCCTATTTTCAGTGGCTCATAGATAATTTGACAAATTAAAGTCATTTTAAATATATATATTTTTTAAATAGTTAGATTAAAATCCTTTGCAGTTAATCAATGCCCATGGACATTACCAAAAGCAGTGTCTGTTGAGATACTCTGCCTTTACTTCAGCTGCCTTCAGTTGCTGCTTGCTTGTGGGTCTTCCTACCTTCAGTTTTGTATATAATAATTGAAAGGCATGCTCTATTGGGTTGAGTTAGTCGTCCAATAATATTTTCTTTCTTTTCCTTGAGAAACTCTTGAGTTGCTTTTGTAGCATGCTTTGGGTCATTATCCATGTGCATTGCGACGTGCTATTCAGTCAGTTTTGCAGCATTTAGCAGAAGCTGAGCAGTTAATATAGCCCTGTACATTTCAGAATTCATCCTGCTACTTCTGTCAGCAGTCTCATCATCAATAAACACTAGTAGCCTGTTTTTCCTGACAGTCTTACATGCCCATGCTGTTAACATTGCCTCTTCCATGTTTGACAGATAATGTGACATACTTCAGATCATGATCTGTTTCTATTCTTTGCCGTACTTTTTTCTTCTTATCATACTGATACAGTTTAATCTTGTATGACTTTTCCAAATTTTTTTTTTTTTTCACAACCAAGCAGGCTCTTTAACATATTTTCTGGTAAAGTCTAATCTGGCCTTTCTGTTCTTGAGTAGGGATGGGAACTGATAAGAATTTAGCGATTCCGATTCCATTATCGATATCACTTATCGATTCGATTCTTTATCAGTTCTCTTATCGATTGTCATTGGCTCCGTTTTGAGAGTCACCACCAACGCTAAGCAGCAATAAAAAAAAATGACACTGATGCAAATTAATTGCATGCTGTGGGTCAAATGTTTGTGCATGTTTGTTGAGGTATTTCCCCTCTTTGTTGTGATCACTGTTGGAGTTGTTACTCAAAAAAGTCATTATTACACATATTACCTGAACACTTTCCTTAAAAGTAATGCAGTACGTAACTTAATTACTCCTGGGAAAAGTAATTTGTTATCTTTCTTGTTACATTACTTTCATGTTACTCTGTAAAATACTTGAAAAACACCGTCTCATAATCACCATTTAACAATATAAAGCTGAGGTTTTGAAAGACTGAAAATGTTAGACTTTGTATAAAAATGGCTTTAATTCCTAAACAGTTAATGGAGCACTTTTGTTAAACCCCTTGAATTAAAGCTGAAAGTCTGCACTTCAGTCACATCTTGATTGTTGGATTTAAAATCAGCTGTAGTGGTGCACAGAAGAAAAACTACAGAAACTATGTAAATGTCCGAAACTTTATAGACCTAACTGTGTGCGGCTAGTCCAGATACGTTTTCTAATATGTGTTCTTTATTTCATTTGGATGCTGCAAGCTATTATAGACTCATTGCTGCCTCCAGAAGCAAGGAGGCCAAGAACACCCACTGGTAATTGAAAACTGCAGTTACAAAGAGAAGATAATTAGCCCAACCTGAACTCAAAAAAAAAAACCCAGAGTCGAGCCTCCCAGATTGTCTCTGTTTTTCCCCTGCATTTTTGAAGAGAAAAGATGACTTATTATGCTTTTCTGTGCTTTTTTTATTTACTGTTACAATGGTGAATGTCCATGTTAAACCTGGCCAAAGTTTCATATAATTGGATCAGTGTATTTACCACTAATGCCTCTGAGCCAATGCTTCAGGAGATGTGTGTGTCAAAAACAGGGTTATGCCAAATATGGCTATGTCAGGCACAGAAGCCCCACCCACCGACTGAAGACCGTAACCTTAAAGGGGGAAGAACTAAAACTGCTTGAGTAGTCTGAAGAGCTTTAGTATAAGGAGATAAGGATTATTTTTAGCTGTGAGCATACAAAGCTACTCTAGTAGAATTCAACAATAAAAATATGGAGTTTAAAATTAGAATAATAAGTTCCCTTTAATGGATAAAGTCAATCTGGTGTACATTTCTTTAATACTAAAGTTGCTAAAGTTTCATATTGTTTCATATTCATATTGCTGTTTTGTGCATTCAAATGAAATCAGAAAGACTTTATTTATATTCATTCAGCCAGGCTTTCTGTCAAATTACAGAAGATTTTATTGTGTCTTGTTTTAGAATAGTTTGCCATTTATATATCTACTGAAAATACTACATTTGGTTTTATCATTCTGTACATCACAGCTTCAGGTGATGCCTCCCTGTCTGCTGCATCACTGGCTTTGGCCCTGTGACTTTGCATTTCTTATATGTATATTTGAAGTGGCTGCACACAGAGCACAGCAAATGTTTAAAGAAAAAGCTAGGTCCACAATGCAGAGTAAAAGCTGTCATCCTTGCAGTGACACACCAACAAGCACATCGCAGGTGAGAAGCATTCCCATAGTGGTGACTTTGCCGTTTTCTCTCCTCAAGTCCTGTCTATCAGGTGGCAGGTAAATCCTTCTTAATGTTAGTGCCTTAAGAAGCCTGTTGTGTTGGCAAATCCAAGGATTTGCAGCTATGTTGCGACTATGAGGACCCTAATGTTTGAACACACTGTACTATAAAAGACCTAAATCTGAAGTGCACCTTGCTTTTTGCCACAATGTACCTGTACGCAAATACCAAAGCTTTTGATTGAATGACCTTTTTAATAAATCTAACACAGTAGAAAGAAAACAACGTCAGAAGCAAAAAGCCAAGCGTAAATTGAAACTTAATGAAATTGCTAATCTTTCTTGTCGAGTCATCTCGCCGGCACACAATATGTTTGTCTCTGTGTGTTAGACAAAGAAAAATTACTGTCACAGTCAATGGATTACAGTGCCATCATTCTTATCCATTGTTTCTCTTCATTCTCAGACAGTCAGAAGACAAGAGATTAGGGTTGAAGCACTGATGCTGAAAGAAACAGAAGCTTGAAAGAATCACATAAAAAAAATGGCTGAGGAGCTGGGGGGCATTCTTGTCTGCCTGCAATATCTTTACACCCTGCAGTCCCCAGTGCCAATAAACAACAATGCGCGATAAGAGTGTTAGCGATTAGTCTGACTAATGATGAACAGGCATCTCTGGATACTCATACTACGCAAACCAAAAGCATTTCAGGTGCTCGTGTAAGGGTTAAGAAGATACTAAAATTAATATGGATATATATATTTGAGCTGCAACTTTGTGTGTTTTTTTTTTTTCATTTGATTTTATATGTATTAATTTAAGAGTGCCTGTCTTTGAAGTGGATCTAGAAGTTTGCAGAAAGCAGAAAAAGTCATAAATCTTTCCACATCTCTTCCTTTGTGATAACTCCAAAGTGAGTTTTCATTGGGTTTTTTGATAAGGATAAAAAAGAAAACTTTGGTGGTTTTACACCACCTGCAGGAAAATTAAACTTGATTTGATTAAGAGCCATCTTTTCTTCTCCATCAAATGAAGAGAAGTGTCTTAAAGTGCTTCTCATGCGTTTGTGTTTTCAAGACTCTTAACATTCCAGCAAATAGAATAGAAACTACTCCACCCGCCACATAAAACCTAAAAGTCAAACTGAAGAGGGGGGAAAAGCTTTCATGTATTAATATTATTTTGTGCACAGATGTTCTTTTCATTTATGTCTAAAGCTACAATGTATCTGGGCATTAGCATTAGAGAATAAATTTGCATGGAGGTGTTTGATTATGTGCTGTGCAGTCTTGTGGTTTTACCCTTTTTCAGCCTGTAGAAATGGGGCAGACTTTAAAAACAGCTCAACATCTAATTCGACCTTTGATTTGACTCTGCTGGTGATCAAGTGAACTCACGGGCTGCAGGTCGTTCATGCTGATCGGAAGCTCTCTCAGAGTCAACAACAGGTCGAGTTGTGTGCTCAGGTAGGGGATGTTGCACATCTGTAGTAGAGAAAAGATGTAAGGGTAATGAGCTGTGGATATACAGAAGAGAGCCCAATTATCACATCATCACACAGCCTATTTCCATGTGATTATTCAGAGTTATCTAAAAAGCAGAGCTGCTGGGAGATGCTGCAGGGAGATACAGTTATCGGATGGCTGAGGCTTGTTCTCAGACTCGAGATTACCGCAGGCAAAAGCAGAGAGCTGCAGGCCTGTCGACAGGCTGATTTAACAGAGAAACTGAAGGCTTGACACTTTGAAACGATTGGCTGAGCTGCCTAGTCGACCTTTGTGTCTGTGCTAACCTCTAATAAATCATTCTTCATTGTCAGACTGGCTCGCTGATGCTCAGGTACCATCTCCCAAAAGACAAAGGGCACCTGGTCTGACGGACAGTTAAGGATAGGTATCAGGATTAGTGTTAGAAATCTATACCATGTAATAATTTCCCCTTTTTTCAGCATCCCAAGATGTGTCATCCTCAATATCTTTTCACAATTTCTGTTACATTTTAAATTTCAAATGCAAAGTTAACAGTTACAGGGGTTCTGTGTCAATCTAATACTGTTAAAAGGACATCATCCTGGGCTCAAAAAAAAAAAAAAAGTGTTTGCATATTTGTCAATGCTGAAAGCAATCAGATTTTCAGGTATTTTGATAACATTTTCTATAACGCACGAGATGAAATTTTCATCTTCACCAAATTTGATCATGAAAATGAAAACACTGCAACTTTTCTACTGTGAGACAGCACGCTAAAGTTTTGTGAAAAATAGCCAGCTTTCATACATACACCAGATAAAACCTCCTATACAGTGTAACGAGAGACAGACTGCTATATATAAGAGTATGACAACACAGACAGCATGAGTAGGATTTGATTTATTTTAAGAAAAATACCTATGCTTCAATCCTAATATATTTTACCTCAACAGAAAATATGCTTCGAGGATGCCACTCTTATGTCCACAAGCATCCTGAGAGGGAAGTGATTACTCAGAGCTGTAAGGCAGATAACCAGACCATTTCCAACTGTCAACAGCAAAGACAAGCCTCTGCTGCTATACAAGCTGCTCTGTAAAGCTGTATTTACAGCAAGGAAATGTTTCCTGGGCACTTAAACTGTACACTATATACTGTAAACAGAATTTTGATTCACTTTATTATACAATGCACCTACACTATATTTATAATAAAAAGAGAGTGGACAAGGCACCATTTTACTATCTAAGCACAATATATAGAGGGACTAAAAGAAGACTGGTTGTCCTTGGTTGTAAAGTACAACTTTATTAATTCATTAGACGTTGTAGAGGAAGCTATTGTGAGCCATCTTGAAACACCTATGTAGTTATTTGAAGCCATATCTAAATAAACTTTAATTTAAATGGTCAGTGAAATATAAAAATGTCACCAAATCCAAAACTGATATACAAAAAAAAAAAAAAAGACTTCAAAGGTTTGCTGACTTTGCCCCAAAATAAGATTTTAAAAAGCAGTTTTTCCCATTAGTGTTTTTCTACCACCATCTTTGTTGTTTCCGAATTCTCCATAGATTTTTAGGTTCCCTGTCTCTTTCTGATATTGTTTCTGGCCTTAATTAACTTTGTAGGAAGACAATTCAGACTTCAATAAAGTTTGCTTCAAACTTTGCAATAACATTCAACAACTGTGGGTACATCTAAACAGTGGATAGAAGGTATAAACTAACTGATTTCTAGGAAAAAAGAAAAGGATTGTAAAAGAAATAGAAGATATTGTGCTTCTTAGCTCTGTGGTCTTACCAGATGTTGGGTGTGCCAAAAAAGCAGCTTTGCTAAATGAAACTGCACAAGTTTCTGGGCACATTTGTCATCATATCCAACACAGAAGCTTAGGAGTGGTGATACTGAAGTCATGTGATCACAGTGTAGTTTGTTTATACCCCTAATATTAGTGTTTTAATTGTGTGGTGGTTAACACATGAAGGGTTTGAGATTGGAAAGAGACTAGCACACTTCTTGTGCTAGTCCCAAAAGCAAATAAATGGGAGGATAGTATCAAGAAGGCCATAAAATCAAACTGCGGATCCATCCACTGTGGCGACAATTTAACAAATAAGGGAGCAACCAAAAGTACCTCATTTACATTTTACATTTACAAGTTTTGATTGAAAAAAATCTCATTTAATATTTTGTCATGGGAACCAAGGCGATACTAACTTCCGGGTTACCGTGTAAAAATACATCATCTCTATTTCCGCTGTTTAAAGCGCCATTAAGAAATGTCAGGGGAAACGGTAGAGGTCAATCAATACATGATTGGAAACAATGACTGCAAAGGAGCTGTGGAAGAGTCATGCTGACACAATAGTGGTAATGCCCTCTTTTCACAGTTCAGCACTGATGAACAAACAGCTTGTGTATGAAAGAGTTTTCAGTAGGAAATCTTACTCACACACTAATCAAAAGTCAATACCTGAGGGAAAAGTGACGTTAGAATTTAGTTAGTCTTTTATTTTTGACTTTTGGGGTTTTGTATTGGGTTAGGGGTTGTTGTTTTTTTTTGGGGGGGGGGTGACCACAGTCCCCAATGTTATGTTTGTAGAAAAATCAAACTAAACGGTTTCTGATGGGGAAAAAATGTCAGCTGCAAAACACTGTGTAGAAAATTCTGCTTCAAGCAGCCCGTAGCACAAGAAGTAATGCCAGGGATAAAGGAAGGAATAGATCTCACTAAACACCGGTGCATTCTGAATGCAAATGTCCTGCAATCACTCAAGACACTACATACTTCAAAATCCTACATACTTTTAATCCATCATGAGCTATTCAAGAAAGGTAAGAGGAATTCTTAATTCAGTACAGAAAGACTGGCTTCAAAAGGTAACTGTCGTATGCACTAAAATTACTGATCTTTTGAAGTTTCAGAGATAAAATAACAGCAGTACAAAGAATATTTGATTTTAATGTCTGGTTGCTGCAGGGCTTGAATTTCTTTTCAGTTCAGAAATCAACAAATTGAGCAAATTAGCTCAGGGGTTCCCAAACTGTTGCTTCCAGCTGTATCCAATAAGTAGTTTTATTGATACTCCGTAAACAGAAAATAATTAAACAGTTGCTTGAAGGCTTCAACCTAACGTTCAGTTTCGAAATACAATAAAGCACCAGAAGACCACACATGTTGTAAAGTGTGTACAAGGTGTGGTGCAAAAGCATAAATACTGACTATCCTATGTCTCGCATAGAAAACATGTTTGACTTAAGATGGCACAGTAGTTTAGCTTGGTTTGCCTCACAGAAAGCAGGTGCTGGGGCCTTTCTGTGTGGAGTTTGCATGTCCTCCCTGTGCCTGGGTGGGTTCTCCACGGGTACTCTGACCTTAGGTTAGGTTCATTGGTGATTCTGAATTGGCTAAAGGTGTGAATGTGAGAGTGAATGGTAGCCTTTCTCTCTGTGTTAACCCTGCCTCAGTCTTTTGGCCTATCCAGAGTGTACCCTGTGTCTCACTCTAAGACAGCTGGGATAGGCTCCAGCTTCAGCATGACTCTGAATTGGATAAGCGTAAGAGATTGGATGGGTGGATGGATCGATAGGTGGATTTTATGGGGCAGATGTCTGGAATGAATAAACCCTGTAGAACATTAGTTGATGCTATTTCAGTTTAAATACCTGTTAGTTGACAACGATAAACAGAACTGATTTTGTTGTTTATTTTGTAGAATCCAGCCTGTCTGCATTCTGCTGGAGGTTTGAGTCTTCAGAGCCTTCAGAAGTACATAAGGCTTGCGAAGGTGTTCCCACTCAACCCAGGCTTACATATGAAATCCCATTTTTTTTAAGAAAAACACTGTCAAATATTCCTGTGTGGCAGTGTGGGCTGCTCTGTCTGTTCATCTGCTAACCCTGCTGCAACCTTGAGCCACCAATATCACTGCCAACCTTGCTGGAAAGCGATAACCAGATGATGCCTGCCATGACAGCCATGGTGTGTGACTGAGAAGGCAGGTGACTCAACAAGTTCTCCCGAACAAAGTGCTAAATGAGCATGCATTAGATGCTGCTTTAATCGTGAGATCTGAAATTTGCTATTTAAATTCTTGTAATTGTAATTCTAGTTGTGTAGAATTAGTGCAGTGGTTAGTTAGCTGTTATGTTATGTAGGAATGTTCTGGTTTTCACCCTGCTGCCCTTTTTTGCATACAGTGTTCTTCCCATGCCTGCGTGCGTGCCGTATAAAGACATTCACTGGTTTTGCAGTGATTTTAAAATCGCTGTAGGTGTAAATCTGAGTGTGAATGCTTTTCTTTCTGTCTGATTTGATCTGCGATGAACTGGTTACCCACTGTCAGCTGGGATAGCCAACAGCCTCCTGTGTCATTCTCTAAATCAGTGCTTTAGACTATCCCAGTTCAGATTGGGTTCATTAAAAGTCATGTATTTCTTTGCATTTCTTTGGGCAGTGAAAAGAGAAACTTCAGTAAGTTTTTGAAAAAAATAACAGCATAGCCAGTCCTTCTTGTAACTGTAGTATGGCTGGTATTCCAACACAGAATATAAAGGACAGAGTCATCAGATGCTGCCCGTCACAGTTGACAAGCGCACTGCTAAGGTACAGGGTACCAAGAGCATGACTCCCAGCATGTGGGGGGGTCACATTAAGATATAGTTCACAGGAAAGTTGAGAAGGCTCAGTGAGAAATGACATTCCCACCGACAACTTTAATGCTCCATTTCAGTGTCCTCCATAGCATGTTTCTGCGTGTGAAATAGCATTCCCTACTTGGAGGTATTGCATGCACAGAAAACACTACAGTTTTTTTCAGTGACACTTCTGACAGTTGGTACTGATGTGGTCGCTGATCAGGTACTTGTTTTAGTATTTTCCAACCTTGTACTACTTTAGAGGTGGTCAGGCTGAGATGGTAACAGTTGGTTAATTTAAAAATATTTGTTGTGTATAATTCATAAAGCCTGACAGATTTCTCAGGCTGACATTATTGGCCAGTATTAGTTATTTGGTGATCTATTAGTATTAGCATTTATAAGGATTAATAAATAAAAATTTTAAAAGTAAAGTAAAGATGAGAGAAACACCCTTCAGATAACAAATGTGAGGGAAATCTATTTATGTCTGTAAAATCCTAGTCAATATATTGGAATATCATGTTTCTAAATCACCGATTATTGGTTGCTAATTCCTAAAGTAATAAATTACAGCTAGGCTAGTTCAATGAAGCACAAACTCGAAAAAACTGTAATAAACTATGTTTTATTTTCAATTGTCTAAGTTTTTGATGCAGTCGTTTGTTATCCAGTTTTAGACATTTAACCAAAGGAAAAAATATCAAGAAAATCAGAAATGTGTGGTTGAAATGTTGCAGCATTACAGCAGAAAACGGACAAAGAAATGATCCACATGTGCGAGTGTGTGTGTGGGTGTGTGTGAGGATTTCTACAAAGCAATGAAACAGGCTGTGCCTCAAAAGGAGTTTGATGACTGCAGTCTCCCTGCCACCGAGAATGAAAAAGGCCGTCGATGAGGCACAAGCCCATGTTTCTCATTAAATTTTAAGTGAAACTTATAAAATAAGACTGCATTCAGTGCAACTACAATGTCATGCTTAGTGTCAACGCATGATGTCAATAAACTGGTTTGTAATGAATTTAGTGGTAAAATTTGTACAATTTAAAATGCAATGTGTGTATTGTTCAGCTACAAGTTGGAAGTTTTGTCACGATCAAGGCAGATCGTGTGGAGAAGAGATGAGTGTGGACCCAAGAGCAGGCACTGATGACTGACTTACTGAGTGAGAGCTGTATTTACAGTGGGAGGCAACATACAAACAAAAGCAGAGAACGGCCGTAACTTAAACTAAGAAAAACCTGAACTGGGAAAGCTAACAAGAAAAAATGCAACCAGAGACAAAGAACTACGGGGGCGGGGCCCTGAAATGCAGATTAAACACATGGGATGACACGCAGACAGACCAGCAACAAACAGAGGAAGACACAGGGCTTAAATACACAGGCAGTAACAAGGGAGTGAGAAACAGGAGGGAAACACAGCTGGGACTAATTAGACATAAAGAGACAAAGGAAGCAAATCAGAATACACTGCACACAGGACAGGGACTATCAAAATAAAACAGGAAACAGGAGACAGGCATGGAGACGTGGACTTGACAAGGAGGCACAACCGACAGGCGAGACACAGGAGATGACCAAACACAGAGACTAAACACAGACTGGGATAAACACTAAGAGAGAGAGAACCAACACACCAACAACAATAATCAAAGAATATAATACTAGAACTGAAACACAAATAGCACCGTGACAAGTTTAATCTATTGAACACTGATGTTTTAGGCCTGGCTCTTATTGTAACCCTTTCTATTGTTTTATGTTACTATGGTCAGACGTTTAAAAAATACTGATCTATAGGATGAGCTTGTATACCTCATTTTTAATTGCATATAAAGTTGATATATGGAACTGAAAATCGTACCTCCATCATGTGCTGGTCCACAATATGCAGTTCAGCTACAGGTCCTTTGTAGGACTTGTACATTTCCACATCTTCCATGGTGGGGACATACCTTAAACATAAAACAATAAATAAATAAGAAGAAAATGTTTGCTGTTCGTTTTACATACAGATGCTGCTTACCTGTTAGAATACCTGAAAATGCTTTTGTTTTTAATCAGATGGTTTCACAATGAACATACCATTTCTTGCCAAAGAACAGTTTGAAACTTTTTTTGAGCATATCATTGTCCTGCTATTTTCCCCCCTTTGTCCTCTGAGGCTTAGTTCTGAAAAGGTGATTTCATACTCTTTTGAGCTTTAATCAATCACTTGTCTGCTCTCGATCTTTCCAGTCTAATCAAACCACACTCACATAGTCCTGATACCTCAGATTAGCTGAGTCTTTTGAGTTTAATTTGTAATCAGTAATACCTAAATGTATTCTTAAAACTTGATGCTTATTTAGTCATTAATATTCATCTAGTGGATAAATACGGAGCCCCTTTAGAGGGCTGTAATAGTCTGGGTCCTTCAATTTTATGTGAATTTGCCAATCAGTCTTTTCTTTCCTACGTGGTTAGAAAATAAGTTCCAGCTGATTTGGGAGACTTACTGCAACATCCTGTAGAAATCTGCTGCTGCTGGAAAAACAACAGTGCCAATGCAATGTCTGATTTCCTTTTTTATTTATTTCTTTTTTGCCTCTGGGCTTATATGCCATATGTCATATGAGATGTCTATGTTTATTTCCTTTTTCTCATATTTGCCTGTATGTGTGTGACATCCGCTGGGACAGTGAGTCTTGTTAGGCTTTTATGCCTCTCTTTTTTAATCGGTTTTACACATTTTTCTCACCTACATTCATATCACGTACATTCCTGTACAAAATTTGATGTTTGATTTGTTTGCTTTTTATGTGCCTTGTGTCTTTTAGTCATAATGCGTTCAGGGACTGCAGATAAAAGATAAGCTATGTGGCTAAATGTGACAGGCAAGCGTAATTAATGAAGATTAAGTCAATTTATTTAGTAATTTGTTCATTGTCCAAGGTCAATAAATGTTCAGAAATGGACTTTTCTGGCCACCGACAGCAAGCAGAAATTATGTATAAACTGAACAGAGGCAGATTTTTTTTTCTAAGTTGATATGGCGCTGTCATCAAATACACCCTCATATGTTCCACACGTGGAGCTACCTAATGCATATATAGTTCCAGTGCATGCATTAGGTGAGAGTGGTGACAGTTCACCAAACAAATAACAGAGTTTATAGTTTTGTTATTTAAAAAAAACTTTAAAAAATCATGAAACATGGAAAAATGAAAGGAAAAAAAAAAACCTTGGCAACAATCAAAAGCAGAAATTTTCATTCCAGAACTGATCTCTTTTTCTGTGCCACAGTGAATATTTTATTGCTAAGGGGAAGAAGCACCCATCCTCAAACAGTATGCTGTATGTGAAGCTATGAATTCAATTTCTACTGGTTAACCATTTTGGCTAAGAATATTGATACTGTATGAACCTGAGAATTATTTTAACTTATTAATCTTTATTTAAAAAAAAAACCCAAACAGATAAAGTGCATCTATCTCTAATATTAGTCCTTGTTTATGCATCAGAAAAAGATACTTACATTTAGACTTTTAGACTGACTTTAAAATTTTATGTTACGTTTTCTTCTTTTGTCATACGTACTTCTCCCTTTTGACCTTTGTTCAGGTGTGTCATCACATGTTTCCTTGCTTAGACTGATTTCTAGTAGCCTAGGGAAAGGCGAGTGATTAAAAGCCAAGTAACGCTGATGGTTCCTCGTCAGCTTCTATAAAGCAGCGAGACGTTGATGGGAAGAGCCATTTATTCTATTTGCACTGAATTTGAACCTCTCTCGTCTTAAATTGGGCTTCCTACTTCTGTCATTCCGGTGAGTTCTGACCTCAAACCATAGACATTCGCTTTCTCACGAGTCAGCCTATGTGCCACTGGAGTAGCACCGGTCATCAATATTGCAGCACCTGTTGGGAGTGGTTCTTTCAAGATTGTATTCCTCAAGACGATGCTGCCACGCATTAAAATATATATTATGTTTTCACAGAATATATAAAAACTTCCCCACAGTACATTAGATCAGTTTTGCCTTCCAGGAGGTCAGCATACAGAGTCGCTAAGTAAACTGCAGGTAAGAATCAGAAAGCATTTTACCCACTTGCTGTGTTTTATTCCTGAGGGCATGTCAATAGTTTCCATCTCTGCAAATAACCTGAGATAAAACTTTTATTAGTGAGCTGCTCTAGTAAAAGGTTCTGGCATCTGCTCTTTAGTATTAAAACACAGTGAATACTGCCGCGCAAACTGTATGTCTTCCTCACATGAATTGGCAGCGGTTTCCCCTGTTTCACATTGTCCTGGCAGTAACATGGACCCTCATCCCCGTTGATGATTTGTTTAGCATCTAGTTTCCAAAGGCTTTACCTCTGCCAATGAAAACACACATCAACCGCCCACGGACTTGGGCACAAAAAGATGTTCACCTCTCAGCTTCAGTTGTGACACTATAAGGAGTGAATACAAATCAGCATTTTTTTGGCACCAAGTCATACCTCCTCAGAGAGGTGATGTGCGCATCAGACAGGCCTCCATCTTTTTCATTAATGATGAACAGTTTGTCCTTCAGCTCTCCCGGTTGCACCGGAAAACTTTTGAGGAAAATGTCTAGGAGAACAATAGATTAGAAAAAGTCAACACACTCAGTGGTACATGAAAGCTTTTCTCTTGACAGATAGTCCTCTTATCCTGCGATGAAATGACTCAAAAAGCATTCTGAAGACAAAGGGTCCTTTGCTTAATTACTTTCTTCCAAATGCCTAAGGGAAATGCACAAATTTGCATTCTATCAAGTCAAAGCTGATGTGATTTTTTTTTTTTTTTTTTACAGGAAATGCCTCTGCATAATTCAGTAGCTGTGAGAAGACTTCATTATGAGCATCAGAGTTTAGACATGTATGTAATATGAACAGTGAATCCTATAAAATACACTCACTCAAGCCATTCAGACACTCGGGCCCTGATTTGGCAAAACCATCTCCAGTTGTAATTCAATAATGTCATGAGGCTAAGCAACAGAAAGCCTCGATTCTGAATGCTGATAATGCTGTTTGAGACATATTAACCGAACAGTTTGACAGTATGAGAAATCTGGTCATACATTTTCTCTCAAAGGTGGAGAAGCTCGATACCACTCTCGTGTTTGCCTGCTGGTGTATGAACCTGCAGCAGCAGTTTATCTTTAGTGTAATGGCTTGCTCCAAAATGTGCACACACCTCTACCTCTAACATTCACTTTATGGTGGATTATATTTTGTTCTTTTAATATGTTAAAAAAAACACACACACACATTAAAGCAATCATTTATTCTTTGTTAAATAGTATTAAAAAAAAAGTTGATAAGCACCCTTGCTATTCTTGTAAAGAGCTAGGCTAGATATTCAACTGTTTCCAGCATGCTGCTGTAGGATAAGCTAAACCGCTGCTGGCAGGCATACGATGCAACTGGCGTCAATCTTATGTAACTCTAAACAACTGTCCATAAAAAGGGTGACTTTCAACATTTGCAGTCCGAAGTAGTAGTTGAACTGCTGAATCCAAACCATCAAACTGATTAAAAATGGGCTCATCATGTTAAATGAGGAGCACTGAGGTACAAAGCTGTAATCATCACGTCTCTAAATCCTTGACATTAAAGACTTGAGACAGTAATTCCCTTACCAGGACCAACAGAGGACGAATCATAACATCAAACATCCAAAACAATTTTGAAGAACTACTAGTCTCCTCGTGAGTAAGGGTTAGGCTGTCTCATCTAGCCTAAAACACACACACACACAAGTGCAAATTAAGCCCTTTGTTGGCTGGCACTCAGACAAACTGGGCAATGCCCTGGCAAATTAGAGTATGGAGATGGAGAGCGTATCCCATCGGGTGCAGGAAGCCACAGGTGTACTTTTAATTAGGAGTGCGACATTTTCAGTCATTAAATAGGCAGCATGCAGTGGGGCTCTCAAGGTAAATAACCATATGAGTCGGACACACAATCTAAACAGAACTGCACTTTGATCATACAAATCCGCAATGGAGCTCATCTAATTATGGAACTGTATACCTCTATTACATTACTTCAGTACAATTTTGAGGTGCTTTGAGTATCTCCATTTAATGCTACTTTCTGCTTCTACTCCATTTCAAAGCATAATATATCGTACTTTTTACTCCTCTTCTATTATCTGACCAGTTATCTGATAGTTTTATCGGTTAGTTAATATTATTTTTAAACAAACGTTCCGTTCAAAAATGAAAAAATGAAGCAAAATGTGTGCATAAGAAAGTTGTTTTGTATTATTTTCACCATTCATCCAACAATCTCTGGAGCCAATCGATTCAGTTCAATTCAGTTTTATTTATATAGTGCCAAATCACAACAATAGTCACCTCAAGGTGGTTTATATTGTAAGGGAAAGAACCTACAATAATACAATGAAAACCTCAACATTCTGACAACCACCCGTGAGCAAGAGATAGTGGGAAGGAAAAATTCCCTTTTAACGGGAAGAAATCTCTTGCAGAACTAGACTCAGGGAGGGGCAGTCACCTGCCACAAGGCACACGGGACAAACGACACGCTGAGGAAGAGAGCCAGAGATTAATAACAACTAATAATTAAATGCAGATTGGTACACAAACACATTGCAGTGTAACTAAGGGAGGATTCTGAGTCACCTGATCTAGACCTGAAAGCTTTAAGGCTAATCTTAAAAGTAGAGAGGGTGTCTCTCTCCCAAATCCAAACTGGGAGCTGGTTCTACAGAAGAGAGGCCTGAAAGCTGAAGGCTCTTGATGGGGCCCAAATCAGTGCTTAGACTAGGAGCAACTGGGCAAAACATACATACCATATAAAAAAAATACAATAACTGACACTGTATTAATGGCACTGTAAAAAGAAAAGTACGATGAGCATGATCCTGCTTTTGCACTTAAGAAGTTATTTTACTTTTAATACTTTAATATAGTACAGTACTTTTGCTTGTAATACAACGAGTATTGATACATTTACCTAAGGAAAGCTGTGGGTCCGTCTTTCACATCAAAAACAACATTGTGGTGGCACGCAGAGAGGAGTCACGGCTATTAGCGTTCAGAAATTCCTTGTATCAGTGTCCTTCATCTGCTCTAATGATATTTTTCAAAAGAATGCAAAAAGAAAAATCAATATGAGCTGCAATCTTGCTGTGAAGGGTCTACTGAATTGCTGTAGAGTACTTAAATACAGTGTGCAAGTACACAGATCAATGCAGCATTGTTCTATGCATGCTTGATGCAGCTGATGTGCTTGCTTGCCCATAAGGATCATGCTGATTACCATATCAAACCCCTCAAAAACACAAAACAATAGTAACACAACCACCTGCTCAAGCTGTCTAGTTCCATCTGCCTCAGTGTGTAACTGCAAACACCATTCTGTTTTAAAGGCACTGTGGATACAGTAAGGGAACCAATGTATGTCTGATGCTAATTATCACTTCTGGGTTTGTTAATTAATATTGATCACATATCTGTGATGTTATCATATTGAGGTGCAGTCTCACTGTCTACTGAGGTGAGGTGTTCCTGGCTCTGTAAAAAGAAAGTGAGACTTTGCGTGCACACTGGCTCCCAGTTTAATGGGATCAGATGAATAAATAGTGTATTAAAGAATGAGATATGAGATGAATAAATAACCGGCATGAATTTAGGCAAGTTTTGGTGATAAACATGCAAACAAGAGCGGGAGGGGCATGTCGCTTATGTGTGCGTGCGTGTTGGGGGGGGCGGAACGGGGTGCTATGGGATAGAGAAGGGCAGAAAGAAAGAGAAGTCTGATTCCCTTTTATGTACTGGGTGGAGATCATGTGTTTTTAAACAGGCAGAAATCACCTCTGGACTAAGTCTTTTCTAAATTATAAAAACAAAACTCAGTGTTTAAAATTTGCCTCAAAGTCAGATACAAAATGCAGCAGTGCAGCAAAGGTAATTAACCATTACTTCTCAAGATGCTCTTTCTTCAGTAATAGCATTTTATGTTACTCATATATCACTGTAGTTCAGATGTAAGGCTTACACAATACAAGAATTTAAATGCATTGATATAGATCCAAAGTGTCAAATTTAGCTCCACTGTGGCCCACCGCGACCATAAAATACTATTTACAGATGAGCCACAACATCCAGTATTGTGAAATCAAGCCAAAGTCATAAAACTGAAACCAAAGTTACAGCACAAAATATAATGTTTTGCAGCTACATAAAACGCATTTATTCTCAAATTTTCTGTTAACCAAATATAAGGCGGTGATTTTTTTTAAAGTCACCCTTTAGAATTTTATAAATGTTAAAATTTTGCACAATCAGCAACTAAATGCATTTAGGCCAGACGACCTGCTGAAGTTCAAACTGAGCATCAGAATGGGGATGAAAGGTGATTTAAGTGACGTTAAATATGGCAAAGTTGGTGCCAGGTGGGCTGGTCTGCTGGTCTGACAGGGAACAGGGATGTTCTACAACCATCTCTGTCTTTACAGAGAATAGTCTGAAAAGGAGAAAATATCCCGTGAGCAGCAGTATTCAAGGAGAAAATGCTTTGTTGCTGCCAGAGGTCAGAGGAAAATGGCCAGAGTGGTTTGAGCTGATAAGAAGGCAACAGTAACTCAAATAACCACTCGCTACAACCAAAGTATGCAGAAGAGCATCCCTGAACAGACAACACATCGAACCTTGAATCAGATGTGCTACAGCAGCACAAGACCACACCAGGTACCACTCCTGTCAGCTAAGAACAGGGAACAGAGGTTACAGCTGACACAGACTCACCAAAACTGGACAAAATAAGATTGGAAAAATGATGCCTGGGAAGGTTAGAAATTGGTGTGAACAACAGGAAATCTTGGATCTATGGACTGGCTCTTATATTGCACCTTTCTACTCTAAGCGCTTTACACAACATTTCTCATTCACAAGCACTTTTTTTTTCTACACCTAAGTGCTTTCTATCTAATTTTCACACTCCAGTGGATGCACTTTCAGTACCTTGCCCAAAGATACTGAAGCATGCAGACTGTAGCAGTCAGGGGTTGAACCACCAACCTTCCAGTTACTAGACGATAGTATCAACAGTTAGCCTGTTAGCGGCAGTGTAATGGTGTGGGGGACATTTTTTTTAACACACTCTGGACTCTTTAGTACCAAATGAGAATTGTTTAACCACCACACTAGTAGTGTTGCTGATCATGCCAGTTCCTTTGTGGTCACGGTGTACCCATCTTCCAGTGTTTGCTTCCAGCAGGATGATACATCACTTCACCAAGCTTAGATAACCTCAAACTGGTTTCTTGAGCATGGCAGTGAGTTCACTGTATTCAAATGCTCTCTACAGTCACCAGATCTCAGCCTGATAGAGCACTTCGTGACGTGGTGGAACAGGAAGTTCACGTTATCGGCGTGCAGCTGACAAATCTGCAGCCACTATGTGATTCTATCATGTAAATATGGCCCAAAATGTCTGAGGAGTGTTTCCAGCACCTTGTTGAATCTATGCAGATCTTCAGGCGACGGGAAGTCCAACCCAGGACTAACAATGTATATCTAATAAAGTTTCATAGTGTATTTACTGAACTGTACCTCTCAGCTGTGTTTGAGGTGATTATGTGGGGCATCTCTGCTTAAACCGCACAGAAAACGGAGGGATCGATAGATTAATGGTTACTTAGCACCAGTGATGGGAATAACAGCATTATAATAAACTGCATTACTATCGGTGTTACTTTTTTCAGTAACGGGTAATCTAACTAATAACTTTTTCTATCATGACAACGCCGTTACTGTTACGCATTACTATTTTTCAGCGCACAATGGGTTGAAGCTGTCTTCATCTTACCGGGAGCTGGGGGGGGGGGCGCAAAACAATTGCATGAGTGCTGCTGAATGGCTGAGGAAGAGTAAAGCAGTCACGGTAAACCAACCAGAGGCAGACTTGGGCGGGTGTTCACGTACAGGCAGACAGAGGCACAGTCATGGAGATCCCAGATAATTCAAAGGTAGCATTTTTTTAAGTGGAAGTGCAGACATTATTTTTCTCTCAAAGAGAGAAAAGCCAAGAATCTATATGCGAAATGGGATTCATGCCCTGGAACAAAGTGCATTTTCACATCAGTTCTTAGCAATTCGAATCTCATGAGGCGCCTGTCAATGGCACATGCTGCAACAAAACTAGTCACCAATAACGACGGTGTTGATACACTAGCAGGCGCAGGACGAACCCAGGTGAGGCTAATGTGAGCTCAGCAAACATTTTTCTTAAGTAATGCAACAGTTTCTTTTTCCTGGTAATTAGTTACTTTTATAATATTGTAACTCAGTTATAACTCGGTTACTTTTTTGAAGAAGTAACTAGTAACTATAACTAATTACTAGTAACTTGCCCAGCACTGATTAGCACTAATTAGCAGGTATCTGTGTCTATCGTCTATGAATGCATCTTACAGGCCAAGCTTGCTGTAGCGTTAGCATTTCACTCTCCTCTCCAAATACGCTTGCTTCTGGTGACAGTCTTAAGTCAAGGCTTCACAAACCAATGTGTGACATCATGGAGGCTACACCAATGTTTTATATATGTTCTACACTTACACATTGTCGTATTAATAACTATAATTCAGTAACAGAATACTAAAACACACATGCACAGCCACTTCTCTTTCCTGAGAATATACTTAATGCTTTCACTTAAGGGACATTTTGAGCTTTTTAATTTTTTGTAGTAAAAATGTCCCTTTCAGTAGTGGTATTAATAGGACCAAATAAATAGAAACTGAAAGGTAGATGCTTTCCCTTGTTCTTCAAATGTTTTTAAAGCTTGCAGCAGAAAGATGCATGGCCTTGAGTTGCCTACAGGCTCTCATCTCTCAGCTCCTGCGCCTGACAGAATCAAAGTTTCCAGGTCAGGGAGGAGCCCTTGATACAGTATTCTGTATCAAGGCAGGAAATCACTGCCATTGTCGCTCCTATCCATATTTTATGAATATGTGAACTCTAATTATGTTGCCAGTCTGCACATTCATGCTGATTCCATTTAGCAGCCCACCACCACATCTGTATCGGTTCACAGTAACTGTGCTACTTGGAGGACCTGTGAGAGGAAGCTTCTGAAATGTTCTCCCCTGGCATGGCTCTTGAAATATACAAGCCACATACACTCAGTTAATCAAAAGTGAAAAGCCATTAGATGAGAAATAGAATATGTTCCAGTCCACAACCACTCTGCAGATTCCATGGGCAGTTATGTCACTGCTGGATTGGTGACATACTGCCCCCTGCAGACACAAATACAGATCATATATATGTTTTGCACAAGAAGTGTCTCAGCTATTATTTGAAGAGAGAATATTCGCAGGGTTTTTAACCCTGAAAGTAAGTTGTCAGGTCAGCTTTCTCTTAACTGGGCATAAAAATCGAATTTAGAAAAAATTCAAAGGAGTTCCTGACAATAATCCTTTTTCTGCAGAGAAGCTGCTCTTTCTGTGTAGTGCTTCCCTCTGGTGGTTGTGTAAACACACGTTCTAATTTCTAATTCACTGGAGAAATAAGATCCTTTATTTGACTTAATCCGGAAGAATGGCTTTTCATTACAGCATGGAAATTATACTTATTATTTTGCCGAGGAAATCTAATCTTCTTCATCAAATGCTGAAAATTATATGTTTCCATTGGCAATATTTATGAGCAGCTTCATGTCAAAAGTCGCAGACATATTTATTGTACTCACTGAAGTTGTGTGCAATCTTCTGGTTCAGCATAATATGCTGGGTATTATTTGGCTCAACGACACCAAATGTCCCAAGATCTTTAACAGCAAATTGCTTGCGTAAGAGTGATGTGTCGATTTCAATCCTCCCCATGCGTTCCTGTATCCAGAACGATTTTGCAATCTGCCAGCAAACAAATTAATTCAGTACTGCAACAATTTAATTTTATGAGGAAATCAATGTTAATATTACAAAAGAACGGCACTTGAAAAGAAATAACTGACAGACAAAACAAAGAACAATTCGCAGCAATAATGAAGAAAAACCAAGCTGAAACTGACCTTTCTGTTTTTGCCGAAACAACAAAACATGTCATTTAAATATGAAAAGCTCACACTAATGGGAGCCTTTGTAAGTGCTATACTTGGCTCTGAAAATACGATAATTCAATGACTTCTAATGAATGGAGACAATTTTACCTTGTCTGGGCCAATAAGATCCCAGTGGAAAGCCTTGGTGTGTGCTTTTTTTGAATTTGGGTTCAAACTGAGGGGTAAAGGTGGAGGAGCCGGGATGCTTAGGGGTGAAAGCCCTTTCACGTTTAAAGAGCCTGCTTCTTGGGTAGGAGACTCTGGGACTGTGGAAGGGGGTGGGAGGATAGCATGACAGGGACTGGGTGGAGGGGAGGTGGGTGATGTCGGAGCAATACGACTGGGAGAGGACGGCGATGAGACCTGAGGTTTGATTATTTTTTGAGAATTCTTCCTGCGAGGTTTAGGAACAGGCTTTGTATGATCAGCTGGTGGATGGGTTTGCTGAGCTGATAAATTATCTTCGCCACTCAGGGGTGGATCTGCATTTTTATTATCAGCTGGAGGATAAGTGATGCTGCCAGCACCAAATTCACCACTGGACTCAAGATCTGTGTCGTTGTCCTCTGTATCTTCGGGTATGCTCACATGTCGAAAGGGCTTTTGTTCCATGAACATCTTGGACTTCCTTTTCCACTCTGAACACAGTTTGTCGATTGCTTTGACCCATGCATCCCGTTCCTGTTGGACAGTCCCCGGGGCAACTGTTTCATCTGGCACCTTGAACCTGCAATCAATAAGCAAAACCTAACTAACAGTTCTTATTTAGATGACTTAAGTGTGGTAATTAACACTCCCAGACTCCTTTTATGATATTATCACTCAAATGAAAACACATAACTGTTACAGTAAAAATGAATACATTGCACAAATAGACTTTTAATCGACAATACCCACTTGTACAAGGCAGATAATTAATTTGACAAGAAATACAGCTGGTGTGACAGAGTTCATTAGCTGCTTGCTTTTGTTATATTTTCACATCTTAATAAAACTCACTCACTGGTACTCATTTTTGTGGGTGATTAGACTGAAAGTGTCAGAGTCGTTAAGTTGCTGCACTCTGGTGTCACCGTCTGACAGGTGAATCACAGTGGAAACAGGCACCGAGGAAATCATCTCGCCATCTGTGGTGCCCCAGCACCTCAACGGGACCAGTGTTAGTTGGCCTGGATGGAGCTGGGCTTCATATCTGGAATAAAATGGAGAAGGAGTTATGTTTAGTGTAAGCTTTAGATATATTATAATGTATGCAATTTAATGGTGTCTGCTGTTTTTGAAGGTAGAAATATAGAAAATATAGAAAATATAAAACAGCAGCTAGAAAACAGCTAGCCTGGATTTATTCTAAGATAAGCTAATCTGCCTACTACTTCACTGCTAATAGATTCTAGTAATGGGTAATGTATGAGGAAATGGAGAGGAGGAGCCAACTGTAGACTCAAATCCAGGAAAGGTTCATTTAGAGGAACCTTTCTAAATGAAGATAACAGATAAGAGGCTTTCGAGAAGAGAAGCTGAGTGAATGTAACACCTGACTCAAAGACCGTATCGATTTTCCATCAGCAATCAAAATGAAAGCGTAGATTTATTCAGGAATATACTTCAAACTGCTCTCTAGCAATGAATATGTTCTCCTTATTCCTAGATTAACTGAATGCGCTGACTTTATTTTGCAGCATGCGCATGTCTGGATTCTGATACAAAAGGATTAGTTTTTCATTCATCTGCTGTGGGGGAAAGTATAAGGCAATTGCAAACATGATTTTGATTAAACTTTATTTGCATATGCACTGATCCAACGTTTTTTGGGGAATGGGGGAATGGAGGACTGTGGACTAGAATTGGTTGGATAAACATTTCGGGGTTCAAAAATAATGTAATAATTTTGTGTGACTGTAAAACTGAAATACAGTCAAGTCAAACTTAAGAAACTTAAGACTATCTTAGAATTAGCTTGTAGTATGAACGACAAGGATTCAAAGTTTATTAAAAGGGATCAGTTATGCAGGAAAAATTTTTTTTATTCCATATACAGTTAGGTCCATAACTTTATCGACAATGACACATACTGTATTTATACACAGTCCCCCACTTTTGAAGGCTCAAAAGGACTTGTGCAAACTCACATAATTATAAGGATGTTTTTAATACTTGATGAAAATTCAATGTAGAGTCCATAAACATCATTAAACGCCGGGTTTCTTCCTGAGATACTTCAGGCACCCTCAGCTGAGGCTGTTTGCTTTTCTGTCTCTGTGCAGTTTAAAGTGAAAATCATCCTCTGTTGGGCTGAGATCACTCAAGGTTTATGTCAAGGACCAGTATAAGACCAAATTAATGTTTTAAGCTGTTAATTTCTACACTAGTAGCTGACAAATATTACTGACAAATAACTTCTCATCACTAACAAAACTGTCATTTTGTCGTGTGGCTGTTTCATGAGAGCAATGCTTCAATAATAAGCAGACAATACATACTTCATCCATTTAAATGATGCCAAGCCTCCTCTGTGCAGTAACAACATCCCTTCTCGAATGCTCTGTGATGCCTGAGATTGCTCGTGGGATTCTGCATTTTCTTCATCGGGATCATTGTATATGTTACTATAAATTATCTTATTGACAAGCTCCATCATCTGCTCGAAAAGAGAGAATCACAAGAATGAAAAGAGTCACTGTGAAACCATCAACGAACGACACGAAATGGTATGAAAGTAAAAGCAAGGCTGTTTCGCACGGTTTTATTTTTATAGCTTAAATGTTTGCAATCAAGAGTCTAAATTCAAAGACCAATAATCACATCTCAGTAAATCTCGGCAGAAACTGCCTCTGTGAAACAATCTTATCGTCACCTTATGTTTATCCTCCAGCGACGTGGCCTCCAATTCATAATCATGATGTCCTTTAAAGGAAATAGAGTACTTGGAACCCACTCCATCATCACAACTCTTGACAATAGAGAAGGGGAGCTGCCGCTTGATGATTCCTTTCTCTATGCTGCACACCATTTTGGTCCTGAAATCAATCTGGATGTTCACAATGAGAGTGATGAAATGAGCGCACATGAGCACGTCTGAAGTGTGTACAGTGTGCCATTAAAACATTTATTACTGCATCGCTTTAGTGATTAATCTGCTTTCAGTAAGGCACCATCATGATGTCAAAAATCTCATTTGGTCCTTACACTGTTAACATCATTGTTAACGAATCAACAAGTACAATTCCCATCAGCCCAGCCTGACTTTATCTTTAGTGCTAACATTTTTGTGTGGGGTGTGTGAAAGAGAGCTTCTGGAACATGCAGAATCCTCGACCTCTGCATAAGCATTTATGTGGATTGCATGTTCAACAGGTATATGGAGTACCTGCTCAACCAGCACCAAATCTACAATTTTTTTATTCTTGGACTCTACTAGAGGAGCTTTGCATGTTTCAAAGTGCAAAATAATCCTTCTTTATCTTGTACCTGTACCTTCTGTCTGAAATTAGCCTTTTCAGCTCCTGTTCTCCTTAAGGCCACCCTCCCTTTAAGATGCCTTCTTGGGTGCCCCTCATAAACAGGTGGGTGGCGTACAGCCAGAGCACGCAGCTGATCGTGTTAAGGATTGCTCTCTCACCTCAGAGAGCTAAGAGCAGCATGAAGCCTGAGGGCATGGTCCACATTCCTGTTTCATTTGTTATGCAATTGGATGACTACAAAGCATCACTGTTTCAAAGAGCTGCAAGGTGTTAAAGTTTTTTGTTTTTGTTTTGAACTCACCTGTAAAACCCGTTTCTGCCACCTGTAGCGGCCGTGCTTGTGAACGCTAAAGTTGTACTGAGATTGTAGTTCCTGCTCCTGCAACAACAACCAAAAAACAACATTTCATATATGAATACTATGAAACCACCATTTAAGGACAATGTAGAATCACTAGATTACAGTATACCGGGTTACACGAGGACACTGCATTATTGTTTCCTCCTAAGCCTTTGCACATTCTTTAATAAAAATAGCTCTTAGAAAAGTTTGTTTGAAGTGATCCAGCAGGCTTTGCAAGTTATTAACAAAACAGTTTTTTAAAGAGCAGCAGAAGATGCAGGACTATATTTTTTAAAGTCAGGCTAACTCCAACATCAGACTTTTAAAGCCATCCGCAAAGTTGCTGGAGGTGCATTTAGGATATCTACATGTAAATGACATTCCTTTATCCGTGTCTGTTGCATGGTGGTTATTTGCAGGGACATGTCGACTGTAACAGTTTACCTTGTTAGATCAGTAGCTTAAGGGCTGGTGTTTAT
The DNA here is from genome assembly GCA_015107715.1 of Tylochromis polylepis. Taxonomy (NCBI): domain Eukaryota; kingdom Metazoa; phylum Chordata; class Actinopteri; order Cichliformes; family Cichlidae; genus Tylochromis; species Tylochromis polylepis. The sequence continues at coordinate 26,346 of VVHJ01032672.1, forward strand.
AATTTGAAGTTCATGGTTTTGATTCTTACATGGAATATTGTTTGTTGTGTTGTCCACTTACACTGTATAATCCAGGAAGAAGAGACATTAGACTGTTCATTTTGGGTCTGTTTTTAAACCATATCTGGGTATCTTGAATGGATCATCTACTTCTTGTGATATTTGTGAGAAGCTTTATCTGTGCTATTAAAAAATTCCACCTATGAAATTATATACTTAACATATACAGAGCAACAACCTGGAAAGTTTACTTTAAATTCCCAACTGACTGTTCTTTTCTTGAAAGAAGGAGCTTTAACTACGACACACTCCGCTACATTCACCACTTACTTGATCCGGAACTGTTTAGTGTTGAGCGCATGACATAAAGACATAAGATATATATGATTACATAAAACTATATATATCTGCATATAGCGAATTTTAAACACTTTCAGTGAAAACTGAAGAGCTGCAGGTTTCACTCTCCATCTTGTCACATACTGATCCTTGGTCTGGACCCATGGGGAATCCCCGGATCCTGTTTACAGTATCTTGTGTTATGTTATGTTACTGCATTATGGTCAAAGCTTGTTTCACATGACTCATAATACAAAACGATGTCAATTCTATCCACAAAATCAATTTTTTTTTAAAAATTTTTTTGGGGGGAGTTTTCAACATTGAAACCACACCCATGTCATTCCCAAATTGAAGTCACCGTGAAAACTGTGAACCTGCTTTTTTTTTTTTTTTTTTTAAAAAAAAAAAAAAATTAAAAAAAAAAAGGGTTACACT
>VVHJ01032672.1:27142-44260 GCA_015107715.1 Tylochromis polylepis
TTTTTTTAATAAATATTATTTTTTTTAAAATTTTTTTTTTTTTTTTTTTTTTTTTTTTTTGAAAAAGAAAATAAAATTAGTAAAAGTGAGGGTTACCTTGTCATCTGTCATCTTCTGTTCCCTGTCCATCCTTGCCTGCTGCAGAGCGCCATCGATTGATAACTGTCCACTCTTCACCTTGTTCAGGATGTCCAGTTGCATCTCATTGCTCAACTGAAAACATAAAAATGTAAAAAGACTTTATCTTTGTCTGTGTGTTGGTAGAAAATCTACCAACACACTAGATTTTCTTTCCCTTTTTTACCCACATTTCAAAGGTCATTCCTATCTCGAAACAAGCATTCTGTGTGTGATTTATTTCTTCATATTTTACACACAAAAAAGAGACAATATTGAAAGACCACCAAAGAAAATTATTTAATATCACTGCAAAGCATATTTCATATCTTTAGACCACAAGCTTGTCATGTTCTTCCTTTAAATATTTCTACCATAAGCACTATTCACAGGTGCGCCGTTTAAGTTTTCCTTTAGATTTGCATAAATGCGAGATGGCATTGATTTCTCTGCATCACAATATGAGCAATGCCAACATCTGTCTGTCTGACCGCACTGATAAGCCATCGTGTTGTAACATTATCAGAATCAGTTTAAAAAGTCTATTCCAGGAAAATAGTATCATACTTCTGAGTAATGTCTGCTCCTGTCTGTGGGAAATTTCTAACAAGAGGGAAGTCAAGTAAAATTGAGGAAGTAAAATGCTAAAGAGACACTCGTGTGCTAAAACAGAGTATTGTCTGCTCTTGCTGTGGGCCTGCACATCTGACGTTAGTGAAAGCAAGGCAGCTATTCTGTAGAAGCACTATTACAGTAAAGCTGCTGTTATTTAATGACTCATCTGCAGAAAGAGCTTGACACTTCCTTAATTCATAAGTTGAAATCTTACCTGTGGCATGTCCCCAGTGTATTTCTCCATCCTGGATGGGTTGTCTTTTCTTTTTGATCCTAAACTTGGCATCCTTGCTGTTTAGATTACCTACAAAATGCTATACACTTTCTCACTTCAGCAAGACGTTCCTCTTTTAATGCAAATATAGATTCACAGTATTGTGTCTTGTTTTGTTTGTCATGCAGTGCCTAAACAAAGGTCTACTTGACTGACTGGGAAAAAGAGAAATGTGCTATGATTTGTATGATTCCTTCTACCACCGCCCTCTTTCAACTCGGGTTAAATTTGTTCCTGCTTAGGTTGTTTAGCCACACCTACAGCAGCCAGCACAAAGACTTTATCTCCAAACAGCATGCATTTCAAGGCAGGTTACATGTCTTTACTGGCAGGACATGGTTTCAACTCTTGCTTTTTTTCTATCCAGTGGAGAGTGCTAGGGAACCCATGATTTTACTAAAGTGTTAATATGAAATGCAATAAAAGTACTAAAAATGTATCTCCTTTTTAAAAAAAAAAAAGAAAAAAAAGAATTACTTTCTTTGAATTATTATAGCATAGGTTTGAAAATATATATTCATTCATTTAAAAGTTAAAATATAGCGAGATATAAAGAACTTTACAATTCCAAATCACACAGTCCAAAGACTGTAAACATCTGGTTGTGATTCATAGTGTGGGATGTTTTCCCTGCATAGGTCTGTACACGTATCTTTATGTTCAGTATGTAGCAGTTTATGTGACAAACGCTCAGTAATTGAAGTGCAGATTAAGTGGAAATAATAAGAAGCACACATCACTGAAGTGAGTACTGTTCTTGCACCAGTTTGTTAAAGTTGAGGCTACCAAACATGTACACTAGGACAGATGTTTCAGTCAGTTCTCTGCTGATTACTGCTTTTTTGCACTGCGTGCATTATACTGAGATTTTAAAAGATAGCTTTGAGGACTGTTTATTTGCTGTGTACATCAATTTTATGGCACTTTGTTCCACTTTTTTTTTTTGTAGTTCTTTTCATAGGCATTGCATCTGTGAAGTTCCTTTTTTTGTTGTTTTAATCTTTATACATGTTTATTGTTTTTGTTGTTGTTTTCATCCATTGTTCATCCAGTTACCTCCCTTTATCCAGTTCAGGGTCACAGGGAGGGGGCTGGAGCCTGTCTCAGCTGTCACAGGCTGAAAGGCAGGGTGCACCCTGGACAGGTCACCAATCTGTCACAGGATTAACATACAGAGGTAGACCGCTATCACACATTCATACCCAGAGACAATTAACCTAACTTCATGCATGGACTGTGAGAGCTGATCACCGTCGCACCAGTGTCCTTTTTTTTTTCTGAACATGTGAAATAATTTAATAAAATTATTGTATTGTATGTATTGTGTATTAATTACTTGTCTGAGAACTAGTGTACAATAGAGTTATTTTACTGCACATTTACTTTTTTTTTAACTGATAGCTGAAAGTATACTCACACTGAAAATAACTTTTAGTAATGAAGTTCATCTCATCGAATTTATCTGCAACAAAGTTTTTATGAAAGAAAATCCATTATCCATTATGATCAGATTAGGAGAAGAAAGAAAACTTCTCAATAGGAACACACTGATCTTAAAGCCAATTTAGACCAATGGCAAAATAGATAAGAAGGTATCTGGACCTTCATCACTTCACCAGTGAAATAGGCTATTTAGAATACAGGACATGATGAGGTTGCGCAAGTACAAGGAAGTTTTCTGGACACACAAATCCCCATGCATTTAAACAGGGAAAAAAAAAAAAAATTAAATTTTTTTTTTTTAAAAGTACCTTTCAAAAAATTCCAGATTTAGCTTCGTTAATGTTAATTGTGTGAGCTGTTCATATTCCTCAGAAATTTACAGGACAGTAATCACTTTTTAAAAATGGGAACAAAGCAGGACACTGAAAAGGAATCCAGTGGAATTTCCAAAAACCACAGTGCTGTGAGACGTCGTAACTTCTCAATCATTTTTGGCTGTTTCCGGTACCTGTACCGTAATTGCAAGAATATAGCGCAACAGAATGTGACGCTTGCTGCTGTTTCATTCGATTTGACGAAGAAGCAGCTCACGTTGGTCTTAGATATTTTAAAAACGTTACATACAGATATTTTACATCTATATATAACAGTTATACAGAGAAAAGCAGCCTTTTAAGATAAACAGTGTACAACAACAGCAGCTGCATTAGGGAAAGCCCGCTCATGAAACTCGTACGGGGAAATCCCTGGTAGTGCGGTGGGATTTAAGAAACTATCACAGAGTAGGTGTGGTCAAAAACGAGCAAAACAACAAGAGTCATTGTGCTTTCCTGGGCAGGTGATACAGTTTTAGCGCCATCATTTTCAGTGTTAAATAAACATAAAGTGCATAAAGTCAATTAATAGTTATTGTCATTTCCTTAAAATAATAATCTCATCCTTTCAAAGTACTGCATGACTACTATGAGTAAAATGTAACATACATGTGGCTTATACGTATATATAACATATAACATACATCATATGTATAACATATAAAGAGTGTTTGAGCTTCAACGTGCAGAATAATGTATATTCAGAATGTGATAGAAGTCTGTTTTTGCATTCACCTGTTAAGGAGTGGAAAGCTTCTTGGAAGTCACCTAAAATCTGAGGTGCTCATCTGCAAGTACTGCAGAAATTATTGCATTTCTTGAAAGATTTATAGACTACGGATTTTTCAGTGAGGGTGGAGGGGTACTGATTTTTTTTTTTCAATTGAACAATTGCGGATTGTTTTTAAAAGCATAAATATGAAAAAAAAAAATTGCATGTTTTTTCCACTACCTAAAATGCTACCTAAAATAAATCTTTAATAAATAAAGAACTAGGGATGAGTTGGCCGATTGGAACCAACTGACCGGCCTCACACCTACATTTCCAAAGGTCTAGGAGAAGTTATGGTCACCACCCCATTAAGTAAAACCCAAAAGGCCCTCTCGAGCCTATGTTTGGTTTGCCCACTCTGGGCTACTATAAAGTAACAATGAAAAAGCCTACAGGGAGGCGGCTCAGCATCTGGTGGAGTGGTGTTCATACAACAACCTGGACCTCAACATCACAAAAATAACAAAAAAGGTAATTCACTTCAGAAAATCAAGATGTGTCTGCTATCTGTAAACATGGGGGGCAAACTGAGAGAGTTAAGTGCATCACATTCCTTGCATCACACCTCAGATTTCACCTCATCTAAAAACATCTCCCATTAGGTAAAAAAGGCCCAGCAGAAACTCTTCTTCCTGGGAAATCTCAAACAGGACCACCTCCCAGCAACCACTGATGATTAGTAGCCACCATCACTGTGGTTGTGCAGCAGAAGCCTGGAATGATCTGCAGAGGGTAGTAAAAGCAGGTGAGTGTGTCATTTACCACTTCTGATTGACCTGCACCAAGAGCCAGCTTTATCAGATACAGGAACGCAACCCACCCTAGACACTGTCCATTTTCCTGAAAGATTCAAGACTATAAAATGCAGACCAAATAGATTAAAAGCAGCTGCTCTGAGACAAAACTTGTCACCTCTGTCCACCCCCTCACCCTGCAAATGACTCAGTGATTGCAATATGACTGAGCTTGACTGGCGCATTATTTGTCTATTACCACTGATTTTAAATCCCTTTCCTGTTACTGCTCATTTATGCTGCATACCACTGAACTAAATATGATGGTTCAAAACAGCAGGTACCGTGGAAGAGGATCTGCTTCCTGTGTAGCTATGGAGAGTTATACACAGGTTATACACAAATGAAAAGGTAATTGTACCACCTGTACATATGTGAATAGATCCCAGCCACATGAATCCTAGACATGAGTTCTTGGGGATTGTACAGATCCTGTTACAAATTGCTGTACAAGCACAGAAAAGTACACTGTTTTGGTTTTCTTGTGAATTAAGTTGAATTGCTGATGCCTTTAGAGGGAGGGAAAAAACAGCCAGCTGTTACATTATGGAATAGAACAGTACTTTCTGCTTTATCAGTCTCAAGAATAAGAAACAGTGATTCTAACAGTTAGGTTGTAAAATAGCAATCAAAAACTGAAAATGAAGTTGCTGCCACTTTATTGTAATTTAAAAGGGAAATTTGTTACAGTCTATATATAATGTATAGATAGGCAAAGGTAAAGACCCTACAGAGAAACCCCCAACAATTAGTTCGTCCCTTTTAACAGGAAAAAAAAAAATCCCCCCAAAAAACAAAACTGAATCTGGCTCAGGCAGGGGCTGCCATCTCCCCCAACGGGCAAAGGGAAATGCAAAGTGTGGGAGAGAGAAGGCAAAATTTAATTCAGTATTGGCATATAAGTACATAAGTGGAGAAGGAATGCTCAGTGTATCACAGGAAGTCACATGGCAATCTGAGTTTATAGCAGCATAACCAAGGGGTGGTTCAGGGTCACCCGATCCATCTCTAAAAATGTAAATATCATAAAATGCACTGCTGTTCTTGGTGTGGATTAGCACACAGCAGTGAACATACTTTATAGACTAGAAGTGGCTCCAAACCCTGGCAAGTTTTTTAAATAATAAAGATGGCCACAAACCTCTACATGTGAAGATGTAGAGGTCCAATAAATTGCACTTTCTCATTTCTTTCTATTATTTTTTAGGGGGTTTGGTGAGGCGTGACCCTCAAATGGGTGCTATGATTTCACTGGGCTGGACCTACTTTTACTTTCAGAACTGCCTTAGTTCGTCCTCAGACATATTTAATACTATTACTGGAGTAAAGCAGCTGAGTAGCTCTTCTTACTCCATCAGAAAAAGACCCACTCTTTATTTATGCAAATATAGAAATGTCTCAGTCAAGTGTGCTTCCTGTTGTGTGAAACACAGCGTTGTTGCAGAGGAATTCTATTTAAAGAGGATTTAGTACTACTACTGGGTATTTTAGAAAATAGCTGTAGAAGAGTACAAGCTTCACGTGCTTTTACAGGAAACGGTCAAGGAAAAGCCCCGTGCGTAGCCCCTCCCACGCCCGTATAAACAGAAGACGTCGCGTGAAAGCCCGCAGACTGCGTATGTCTGCGTTTACAGGCTGGTGTGCTGTTGTACTCGACGCTATTCAAAATGGACTTAAAGTTTATAACGCTGCTTATGCTGATCGGGGCTTTCATGGTGAGTAAACCGATTAATGCTGTGTGTGTGTGGGGTTTTTTTTTTTTTTTTACAGGGATATGTTTTGACCTGCGACAACTGAAAGTAGCACGATTTCAGAGGATTTCTTTGATCTTAACGTGCTATTATACGCTATAATGTGGGCTAATTACTTATCGTATCCATCTGTTACTTTACTGTGTTATATAATTGTATATTATTGTCAAAATTCTGCAATTTTTTTTTTGCAAAGTCAAAACCTAAAGCTAGAATTACCATGAGGTACTTTCACTTTCGATTTCCTGGCAGAGGAGGGTTTGGACAAACGCAGGACTTTGTGTGAATCCCGATTTGCAAATATTTGTTAATAACGTCACGAACAGTGGTGCACCTGGCTGCTGGATCGCGTTCACGGTTAGTTTAACAGTTAACAGTTGGCTGAATCTTTGGGACTTTCCACCACGCCCCTCGCAGTCTACCCTGAGGAAGTGAATCTAACGTTATCAACATGGAGAAACTCAACCGATACTCGAGATCACACAAGGGCTAACTACCTCTTTATTTAAATGTCACGCTTTTATTTTGCAGGGAATGACTGTTGCTCAGGCCAGCTGTGACCCAGAAACACAGTATGAAGAGGAGGGTCGGTGCTGTCTCAGGTGTAAGCCAGGTACGAAAACACTTTTCCTATGAAAAAAAATAAAAAATTAAACATCTGCTGGCTTGGAAAGGTCCTTATTGTCACCAAATTGAACTTGACAGATAGATAAACAACAAATACACAATTACGAGCCAAATCGAAGGCATAGCTGTACTAATAGCATCCAGTCTTTCTTTTTTTTTTTTTTAAGTAAGTTAAATAAACATTTAAAGTAGCATGCATAAGAAAAAACATAGCAGCAGGAAGCATGTAGTGGATAGCAGTCTTTTTCAAACAGCATCATCACTGTTACTAAAGCTTTGCTTTTGCTTTTATTTTGGCTGCTTTTAGGACCTGTATGTGAAAAGGCTAACATGCACATCACTCAGAACAGACATTTCAAAAGATATACATATTACGGTCAAATGTGCATTTCCAACAAGCTAGTTGTTGCCTTTAGTCATGCCTCACTCATGGTCTGCACTAGCAGCACCCTCACCTAAATCACAATGAATATTTGTCCGAGTGAGAATTCATCTTGATGCTGACTCTTTCCTGTTGTGTGCTATGTATCTGTATAAAAAGAAGGTGAAGCTGAAACAGTCGATCACTTAAATTGGAGGCAGCAATTTTGACTAATGGTCCTTTCCTTCATTTTTTGCGGAAAATTACTCTAGGTTGAGATTTCCAAACAACAGTAATTACTCTTCTGTAATTTATTATCAGTGTGAATGGAGTGTCTTCCAGCTTTATGGACTTTTGGTGGAACACAAAAGACATTTTAAGATGACAGCAGAGACACTGAGAAGTCGTGATGTGATGGGATTTTTTTTCCTGGTATTTTAACATCTCAGAATAGAGTAGCATATAGAAAAAAACAACCTAGTAATTGCTACTGGGAAAAGGGTCCCTCATAATCCCATAGACAATCTGAATCATGTAAACCACAGGTGTCGAACTCCAGGCCTCGAGGGCCGCTGTCCTGCTTGTTTTCCAACTAACCTGCCCTTGTAGCTTCTTATTGGCAAAGCACACCTGATTCAGGTAATCAGCAGCAGGTAGGGCAGGGATATCTCAAAAACAAGCAGGATGCTGGCCCTCGAGGACTGGAGTTTGACACCCCAGATGTAAACAAACCAGATATAACTTGTTGATTAAAAAGTTTTAGGGTTTCTTAGAACCAGATAAGCCAACCATCACCTAGTTGACTCGGCTTGGTAGTCCACTGATTACCTAGACTCAAAGGTCCCAATTTACTAATTACTCAGGATAAATAAAATACTGCAAAAATATACTTGATTCTAACTATGAAATATCTTTTTTTGCAGGAACTAGCATGTCATCGCTTACAGAAGATTGTGAGAACCCTCGATGTCAACCTTGTGCGGATAATCACTACCAGGATACATATACAAGGGAGCCCAAGTGTCAGCAGCAGCCTTACTGTGATAAAAGTAAGAAATTGTGACAAATTACAATATAGTGTGTCTGTATATACTGGGAGAGAGAGACTTTTCTTTAATGTTGCTCACCTTACAGCGTAAACCTTTTTTGTCATTTAGATAAAAACTTTGACACTCCAGTTGAAAAGAGCAAGACAAAAAAAATCATCTGCCCGTGTAAACTGGGATTCCACTGCTCCAGCGAAGAATGTATTACCTGTGTGCAACACACACTCTGTCCACCGGGATTTGGAGCTGAATCCATAGGTACCCACATCTCTGTGACTGAACATCTGTTTAATTATTATTAAGTTATATTTTTATTATGTGATTGAGTCTCTTTTTTTGAAAATGATTTTTGGTTTTCAGGCAACCACTCACAGGACACAGTGTGTGTAAAATGTCCAAAAGGGACGTTTAACAACGATACGTCGTGGAATGGTCAGTGTCACGAATGGACAGTGTAAGTACACATTTACACGTGAACTTAGAGATTAGCTTTATAAAAAAAAAACTTGAAACGAGGCCTTTGTTCACCTCTTTAAATCTAGTTCTGTGTTTCAAGAATGTTTTTTCTTCCTTCTATGAATATGCCAACAAATACTCCCCGCACATAATCCGCCATACCACACTAACATATAATTTAAACACCTTAATTTTTTATCATGAATTTAGAAAGCTGATATGAGCTTTTTGGCCACAGGATTTGGAATTTTGTATAGGAATGTCTTCTCAAAAACAGGGATTAGGTGGTTGCTTCAGTCCTTCTGAAGAGACGTGCCATAGGTTATAATTTTCCTTACAATGATAGAAAATGCTGCTTGTATTATGCACCCAGAGACCACTGCTTATTCAGTATTGATGTAGGAAGATGCCACTCTTGTAGAGCTGTGATGAAGCCTTGTTTGTCTAAATATGTCAACTTGAAAAAATAAAGAGAATCCAAGGAATAGTCTTGACTTGCTTCTTAAGTTTGTGTAACTTTAACAGTGATTTATTAAAGGTGTGAGTCTTATTGAAAAGGAGATTCTGTAAATGAAGAAAAGGGCGTTTCTAGCGCTGTAGCTGATGGGATTTGTTTTTTACTCCGTTTCATGACACAGCCTGTCGGATAAACCCAAAATAGGACCTCTGGCATACTTAGCTTTCATCAGGCCCAAAGACAGTAACTTACATTGGCTTTTATGTTTGTGTAGGGCACAACAAATCAAATGGAAATAGTGGAATTCAAAGCGGAAACGCAAACCAATAACAAATCATTGAAAAACAAATGCAACATTGAGGCAGGAATTATGCTTTAATACTGAAATCCATTGCAGATGTGAGAAGGGATATCACGTGGAAGAAAGCGGAACGGACTCCGCTGACAACAAATGTGGTAAGTTGTATGTAGGAAGATGAATTGCAAAGGTTTCTCACCTTTATCTCTCCTGCCATGTGCAGCTGTGTGGTTGGATGTGGTGCGTTGTTCATAACGAAACTATGTCATCTGTGAGATGACAGTTTGTCTCATAAATCTAAGTTGGTCTGTGGTTTTAAGTGCGGCTTTGTCAGCTTTCACTTATAGTGCATCGATGTGTAGACGCCACAGTCTCCTAATTTACTGCTAATTTTAAAATTACAACTGACTTAATGATTTATTTTCTGTTTTGCACAATGCTTCCTCTGTTTAATGTGACTACGTGTTAGACGTGAAAGTCTCTTTTGTTTTATATTTTTTCTACACAGATACCCATATTCTAGACAATATTAGAAAACTCATTGTGTGGTTAACTGTTTTTCTTTCTTTTTCTATTAGCACGGCCATCACGGGGTCGCATAATCGTGATCTCTATTTTATCTGTCGTGTTTGTGATCGCTGTTGTAATCCTGGTATTGTTATATCGAGGTATGTCGTGCTTTAAAGTTCTAAACAAGTTTATTGGGTTTAAATAATACTAATCTTCTTATGTACTCATATTCTGTATTTCTTCTTTTATATGAATCGGTAAAGCAGGATGCATGAAACGAAAGGAAAAGGTAAATATGACTTATTAAATTTATTTATTTGTTTATACGTAGCTGTTTTTTAATGACAGTAAAAAGATGCCCATTAATATATGTATTTGAAAATATGAAATTTAAAATTAATTATTGTGTCTTTTGACCAGGTAATCAATTTATAAAACTATTTTAAATATAATGTTACCTTGGCACTCCAGTGTACATCTGTAAACTAAAGATGACATCTTAGATTCTGAATGAATTAGCTTAGCTTAGCATAAAGCCTGGAAACAGCTAATTAATCCAGTCATAAAAAGTGCACCTACAAGGATCTGTTAAAAAAAAAAAAAATTAATAACTTCATATATTTAAAAAAAATTAAACTGTAAGAATTTGTTTTGTATTTTTTTTAGGCTTTTCACAAAGCAAGACTACTTGTCGCTACTCTTTAATGCTAATCAGGAAAATGTAACAGCAGTCACCATAGCTTATTTTGTGTACACACTTGAAAATGATATTTTAGCTTTCAGCCAGAAATCAAATGGAACAATCGCACAAAATGAAAACCTGATCTTTTAAATGACTGCTGAATCAGCTTCGGTAATTTTGTGCAGTCCCTTTTTAATAAGCCTGCAGTGGATTTATATACACATCCCTGCTGACTGGGTGGCATTTCTGATATTTCTGATGTATCTTAAATCCTGTTTCACACTTTTAGACACTGTTTCAGAGAAATATACTGCATAATTCAACACAGAACGTTGTACATCCTTTTCAGTGAGAGGAACAAAATGTGTAAAGCACCAGAACTGTTGACTTGTATTTGAGCAAATTGATTTTCACATTATTATAATATGTGTTATTTCTTTAACTCTTAGAACTATTTTGACCCACAGCATCCACCTGAAATACCAACACATATAGAACCCAAACTGCTTATGACAATGACACCAGAGGAAAATGAGGATGACCCAAGCCATGAGCTGTCCTCAGAAGGATTCACAGAGAAAGGGAACCAGGTGATGCAAGAGCGAGGCAAAGAAGAAATCGTGTCTCGTCAGGAGTCTCAGTTGGAGTCTCAAGAAGATGGTCAATCAATGGATCCCTTTAGTTATAAGCACATTTAAAAAAACAACACAGGTTGGCCGGAGTGCTGTACAAAGTTGAAGTAAAAAAAAAAAAAAAAAGTACCTGATCTAAATAAGTATCAATGAATTAGTCTCCTTAGTAATTCTTTGATTCATTGATTTTTGAATGTTTACATGAAGTTCAAATCATTTCATTTGCACTAAACTGTAAAAATGTAAACACACACACACTATATATATGCAGTGTAGGGGTCATTGGCAAACAAAACGTCGCTGGTTTGATTCCAGCTAGGAAGGACATCCGATTTAAAACTCCACCAAATCAAGCGTCCAGTGCGACCCCTTGTGGCAAGCGAACAGCCGAAGTAGCTAGCTATATGCCCCCAATGTTAACAATAAAATGTAAATAACGTAAGCTGTATTATAACATGTAAAGATAGTGTGTGATTTACCTGTATTAGTTTTGAGATTGGTTATAATTTTTAAATTATAAGTTGTTTATTTTTTGTTTTTGTTTGTTTGTTGTTTTTTTTGGGGGGGGGGGTTGAGACAGTATTGACAGGTGCCCTGCTCCTGTAGATGAAACAAGAAGCAAACGGACATGTCATATGTACCACTAGCTACTGCTACTGTTACCTTGTACACCATTAGCTCTGTTTTTTGTTTGTTTGTTTGTTTGTTTTTTAACTTGGAAACATATGCAGCAAGTGGAAATAACAATCAGTGGGGTTGTTTATGTGAGGACAACCCCACTCCCATCAAGATGGTGAAAATTCCCATGAGCCCAGGAACCCCAAAAGCCCACAACCAACAGCGAAGACCAACCCGCAGTGGACACCACCATGCTGAGCAAAACAAACATGCAGAAAGGTCTCTGCCAGCGCTTAGCTTGTATTTTGATGTTGTGATCTGATTTGTTCATTCTGTACAGATGGCTTTGTTAGTATTTGCACGTGCTAAAATTGTGTCATGTAGCATGAAAATGGCATATTGTTGACCGTTTCTGCATTAAAATTTGCGACATTTAATAAGATGAGTTTGTTCATTTTTTTTCTTGCTCTTGGTTACCATAGCCTCCCACAATTCCCATAATGCTTTTGTGGGAACAGGAAGTGTATTTTTCAGCGGGCTATACCATGCCATTTTGACAACTGGGTAGTATTATGCGTAGCCAAATTAGTTATTAGCTGTTACTGTTTGTTGCTGAACCATGGGCCTATGCAATAAGATGCTCCTTTCAACTGTCTCTGTTTCCTACACTGGTTTATCGACCTGCTGGCTGATGTTCTCCTTTGAAAGTGTAAGCACAGTCTATTTAAAAATGTGTGTATTGTGCCTGTATATTTGCACTTAGTCCGAACATAAATTGCGTTTTGGCGCAATCCATCGCTGAGAGTTTAAAGAGCCTTAATTGACCCTTACCTGTGTCTGAGTACATTTGTCCTTTTCACCTCTGCTCTCTTCTCAGTGATGTCCTTATGTTAAAACCCTGTAGATTGGTGGAGTAAACTGTGTTGTAATTGCCCTTGATTTCCACGGAGAGGCGCCAGATGATTACTCTAGATTGAAAATTCAGTTTTTAAATTCGAACGGTGAGTTTTTAGTGCGACACTAGAAAAATAAGAAAAACAAAAACGTCTGTAAAGTCCCAAAGCGAAAGCAGACATACATTTATCGGTATCAAATATTTTTTTAAGTTTCATGACATGATAGCAATTTTATTTCGTGTCCACTAGTGTGAGAAATCGGGGAGTCAGGTTGGAGCTAATCTGGCCTCTGTGTGTTACTGTTTTTAGGGATTTGCATAAAGAGTTGAGACCAGAAGACAAGGCATTTCGGACCAGTTACTCCCAGGAGCGTTTTTCATTATCCCTGGATTAATGGAGGTAGGCCCCTTTGAATTTACATGGCAACTGGTGTGATTGATACTAAGAACCTCTAGAAGACCCTTAGGCCCGCTGCTGCTAAGTCTTAGGAAATGGAAGTGCCATAGTTAGGAAGGAAAAAAATTTTTTTTATCAAGTTTAATAGCATTACCTAGCAACATGCTATCCAAAAACCTATAGAGAAAGATACAATAGACTTATTTTTGATGTGTAAATTTTCCCGGAATCTCTTTGAATTCTTAGATTAATGTTATAGTCTGTATTAAGGGGTAGACTTCTGTGGCCCTGTTATCAGACTGTTAATGTGGGCTATCATCAGTGTGATCAGAAAAGGTCAAAGCTGTATGCAAAGTATATCAAGAAGTAGGTATACAGATCAGTAAAACTGCAGAATTCCGCCATAAGTCGAAGTTTATTTAAGCAAAAAAATATTTCTTCATGATTAACAAAGGAAACATAATTTACAGTTTGTTGGTGGAAAAATACATCTACATTTATTTACAGTAACACAAACATGTTCATTCTTTGGTTTCGCGACACATTTTCGTTTCAATGCAAACTTCAGGATATCCTTGAGGTCTGAAAGTTTAAAGTGCAAAAGCTGTGGGAAAGTGTCCTTTTCATTCGTGTCCAAACACCGGCTTAGACGAGTTCACGGGTCGTATAGCATGAGGGAACGAGCAGTCCGTTTCTTGAAGCCCAGTCTTCCCACAGTTTTCCGGCTGGGTGGTAAAAACTGTCGACAGGCTTCTTCACAGTCTCTGAGGTGGCGGTCTCTGCCAAAGACCAGATTTTGGGTTTTGGACTGGCGATGTTTTCTTTACTTTCCAAAACTGATGGGGTGCAGTCAGAGTCACGCTTTTCGGTTTTCTTGACAAGTCCAAGCTCTTTGTCTTCCTGACGCGGTATCTCCAAACGCGCATCCACAGGTGCCGAGCTATCCAACGCGCTCTCGACCTGCTCGTCTGCATCTGTGCGCTCTGTTTGAGGCTCTGCCTCGTCATGCTCATCCAAATGACACTTCTGCTCGTCTTCATCGCTCTCCCCTTCTTGCTCCTCATCCTCCTCATCAGATTTCCCCTTTGACGCCCAGCTGACCCTGTTTTCCTTCTTGAGGCGCCTCCTTGCGTTGGCGAACCAGGTGGAGACCTGCGTGAGGCTCATTTTGGTGATGATGGCGAGCATGATTTTCTCCCCCTTTGTGGGATACGGATTCTTCAGGTGTTCGTTCAGCCAGGCCTTGAGCGCACCGGTGCTCTCTCGGGTGGCCACCTTGGCCACCCTACTGGGATCATCGGCTGCTCCCGGACGGTATGGAGGGTAGAAAGCCCCGCCGCGAGCCAAGAGAGCGTGATGGTAGGGAGAGGCGGCTTTCAAGTCAAACCCGCTGCTCTGAAAAGTAAAATAAAAGACACGTAAGAAGTAAAGAAGAAACATGGAGATTCGAGACTTTTGACTCAGTGTCACAAGCAACACACCCAGAATTTGTTTGACTTTAGGCATCACAAAGATACAATTTTAAAAAATAAATAAATAAATCAGTTTTAGTTACTCGAGATCAGAGTGAGAGTGTTAATCTCTAAATTATCAACTCACCATTTGTGCAATGTGCCTGTGGTGTGGATAGGGTATAAAGTTATATCCCTGTAGTCCTGAGTATGGTATGGGAATCCCAGCTGCCATCGCAGCCAGATGCTGAGCCTGCTGCTGCTGCTGCTGCACACCCGGTGGAAACCCCAGCACCGGGATCTGATATCCAGTTGGCATAGTGATGTTCCTCTCCAAGAAGAAGTTGCCAAATCCAATTTGCGATGCGGGCATCTTCTCTGCGTCCTAGCTGTTGAAGTCTGAGTTTGATGCAACCTCCCGGGTCTGTTTATATAGGCTACACCCAGCTGCCAGCGGAGGAGGGCGAGAGGGGAGGGGGGAGACAGGGGGGGGGAGACGGGTGGGGGGGGTATCCCACTGACAGCCCATTGACTGACAGCTACGTTCAAAAGACCTACAGCTTTCACTGGCAACAAATCCCATCAAAGAAGCCCTCCGCTGTTCCTTTTAGCGTTTTCGAGGAGAGGCTAAATATGTGCTGCTTGTCGCAACGCTGTGATTTCTGGAGAGAACTGAAGTTTCAATTCACATGCGACCCTTTGGAGAGGTGACTAAAGACGCTCCTCTCTACATGACAAGCAAAGATCTTGTATTTATATTTTATTTTGCTGCCATCAAGGTGTCCAGTTAAGTTTGTTTTTGTTCATTCGTCGACGTGACTCACCATTTTTTATTTATATTTTACAGCCTCCAAAAAAGGCAAAACTAACAAGAATAATAAAACTAAAAAAATTAAAATAAAATAAAATATTGGCTGTTTAAGTTGTAATGTTTTCCTTCTCATTCCGTAGCTTGCATTATTTTATTTTTTTCCCCCACCATGTGATATATTTTTATTACAAATTGAACACTTGTCGTGTCTGGCACTAGTCAGCGGAGAAGTTTTTGTTTTGTTTTGTTTTTTTTAAATGACCTGAATTCAGTTCCCAGCATCCTGCCAGTCTCTTATCGCCGCTTCTGACACTTCACCGACTTCGGATCTGTCGTTTTGTGAATTTAATTAACCATCTCACCAGCAATAAATTACGCTAATAACCCAGGAGACGTTTACGCACGGGTAAAAGCGTCACTACGAGAGATTTCTTGAAGGTCTTTCACTAAATAATTAAAAATGGATGAAGGAAATGAACACAAAATAAGAGTTGTCCGTTAACCTCTCAAGCCCCGGAGCAACGTCTTTTTATTAGTTAATTTACTGACTGAACCATAAGAAACTGCCCTTCATGTCGGATGGCATTGTTTTGAACGCAGGGGAACGTTTCAATGGCCCTAATTAAACGAGGCTAAGTGAAACAGATGTTGACTAATGTATATGATAATTATAAGATAACAGATGCTAATGTGTGTGTGTGTGTGTGCGTGTGGGTGGGTGGAAGGGGGTTTGTTAGAGATAAGAGGTGAAGATTACACCTCTTATTCAAGTCCTCCTTCATGCCCTTCAAAAGAGTCGAAGTAAAGCGGAGTGTTTGTGTTCAAAGGAGCCCAGCTCTGTTGTCTGGCATCTTATTAGCAGTATTAGAGGTGTAGTGGTGGTAGTGATAGCAGGAGTGCTTGTATTACGTGGTAAAAGAAGTGTTGAAACAAGCAGAGCTGACACTTTAGAAAATATTAAATCCACAGCCTTGTCATTTTAAATTTGAAATCCTTAATTTTCATCTGCAAGTTGTTATTTTTGTTGTTGTTCTTTGCTTTTCATTTGGCTTGTTGTTTTGGGGTTTTTTTTACAGTACTTTCAGTCAGCTTTGATTTTGCTATTTTTGTTTTAATTTGTGTTATATGATGCATTTCTGTAGCAGCACAACGTTCTTCTAAATCTGAATAACCTCCAATAATCATTAATCATAAAAATGTTTTGCATACTTTCCATAGTGTGAAAGATCTACTTGTTTCATCACAGTTGGATACTGTTGGAAGTTTACACTAAAAACAGAAGATGGACAAAAGCAAATAGCAATGGCATTTCTCTGAGTGTAAATACTATTGTGTATGCTAAATACAGTGTAAGAGATCTTATGAGGGGTTCTGCTGCTGATACTATGAGCCAGAAAAGAAAATAAGTGCATTGCAACTTTTGGTAATTCTCAAGCAAGAAGTAAGGGGAAAGTGACACAGGAAAAGGATGAAGCAGTTTCTTTAGATAGAAGTTAGTTATTATTCTTTTTTTTTAAATCATTAATTTAAGCGTTTCTGTTCTTTCCTTCTTACTTTTATTATTTTTTGGTAAACTCTCTGTATTATCTTAGAGGTATTTGTAAGATTTTGCTAAACAGGGTAAGTAAGTAAACAAGAGGTCCAGATGTAAGGAAAGTGGGAACTCTTGAGGGTAGCATTAGAGGGGGGGGGGGGGGGGGGGGGGTAAGGGGGGGGGGGGGGGGGAATTTTTTTGGG
>VVHJ01032672.1:49196-62488 GCA_015107715.1 Tylochromis polylepis
ATAAAGACAATATAAAAAAAAAAAAAAAAAACAGAAAAAAATAAAAAAAAAAAAAAAAAAAAAATGTAAGCAAGCTCTAAGGAAAAATATGGATTACATGCATGAACAAGTAATATCCGGTTTCTCTAATTTTGTTTAGGTGGCAAACATGATTGGATCTGTAAGCACAGGTATGAATCCTATGTGTGTGTGTACATATAATAAATATACACATTAATACTTGGTACATGTGTGTAAATATGAATGCCTGAAAGGGCAAAGTGAGTGACAGAGTGAGTGTGGGAACAGCGTCAGAACAGGGTTGACCCTGGAATTTCTTTTCCCTCAGCGGGAGAATTTTCTGGGTCTAAAAGCAGGAAGCGCAAGCTGATGCGACGCCGTCCTCTCCTCCTCTATCGGAGCCAGCTCCTCTGCTGACCCCCACTTCTTCTTGGAGTGGAACAACGATGCCAACTTCCTGTTCTTGTTCCGCTCTCTGGCCTGAGTTACTTGAAACTCTGAAAGCATAAGAAACAAAATTCATTAATGAGTGGAAGACCCACAGTGCTCTATACACCGTCCAATATTACACTAATATTAACTGATAAATAGTAACAATGCAGGTGAAAATTTGGAGTGCAACCAAGGTGAATGAATATGATTTCTGAGTCAATCAAATCCTTTTTGCATTGCCATTAATGGGCACAAACTGTAGAGAGGTGGCATGAATCTTGTTCTGTTTCAGAAGGGGACATGGCATTAAAATAAAACCCACTGGAGACATCACTTCCAACCACAAAAGAGCATTGATTTAAAGGAGTTCAACATTTTGCAAAACAGTCCTTTCCTCCGTCTTGTTGAGTTTAGACAAGGAAATAAACCCCAATGTGGTGTAGCTTAGCTTATCATAAACACAGAACACTGTTGTTCCTTCCAGCACCAGACTGTTATGCAAAGCTACAGTAACTGTCCACTTCGCAGCTGGTGTCCAGACAGAGTGACATTCCTCCGTTCAAAAACAGAAGAGGATCAAATAAATCTGCATATTTCTATGGATGTGTTCCAACAGCCTTTTCAAATTTGGACTTGCGTCCAAGTTTAAGTTCCCCTGTCCAAAAATTCCTTATTTAATCCTTCATTCTTCAGCGCACATTGCTTGGAGGTGGGTTAAACAGTTATGTTGAACAGGTATGTTTTTGAGTCCAAAATATGACAGATTTACTAATCGGCAAAACCTGATCGCTTCCCCTGTATTGAAAACCGTCTTTAGTGTAGCTGCACTACAAGCCTGGAATATGGAGCAAGTGTTGTTTTTCCTTTTAGCAAAAGGAAAATGACTCAGGATGGGGTTACTGAATGTCACAGAGGAGTGACAGAGGATTAATAGTTTCCATTAGTGTCAGTGTCCATAAATATGCGGTTACGTCAAATGTTATTTAAAATAAATGAAACCTGTTGTGTTGACGGTTAGTAGAATAAAAAAGTATACATAAATATTTTTTTTTTTAGTATCAGATGTTCCAAAAAAAGTGATATGAAAGTATTGATATAGGCAGGCTTACATAATTTTTACATGTTTTCCAAAATGTTGAGCTACACCTAAAAAAAAAAGTATTTTTTTTTAACTTATTTGTTTCAACTTTTTGGGCCCTGTCCATACATACATGTGTATTTTGGAGATCTTTTTCTTTTTGGCCTGTTGTCGACTTAATGTCACTGAAAACTGAGTTTTTAAAAAGCTCCTTCTAGGAGGAACAAACTGCTTATGTGTGGACGAGGAGTTAAGTGTCAAAGGTGTGAACCTTTGTCTAATTTGTTTTACTTCAGGCGCTCAGTGTGTATTGCTGTAGAACAAGAAACATGGACATCAGCATATACAGCTGTATTTTCAGATTTTCAGAAGATTCCTTTGTTCTCCTATGTGCCACGTTTGTTCATCTAATAACTATCCCCCCTAGGCTTCTGATTGGCCAACACTTCTATACTTTTAGAGTTATATCGCCACCTGTTGCTTTTTGTGTTTTTTTGTGGATGGAGATATTTTTTTTCTTTAAAAGTGAATTTGAAATAATTCATCCCCCACCTTGATTTTTAACACTGCAGCATCCTGCGGTGGCTAGCTCTTGCTATGCAGGGTGTCTCTGAAGAAATTATGATCACTGTTTGTTGGCTTTGGATGTAATGGTACAGCTGCTGTGATGGGCTGATACAGACACAAACTGCTGCGTGAAACAATCAACCCTAACCTGGACTGTCATTCCCTGTTTGCAGACGTGGGCGTTAGAGGACCGACGCACTGCAGTTGTTGCTCTGCAGAAAGCAGAAAACGTCTGTCATCTAAGCAGACCACATATATCAGGCAAGTCTGATATGTAGGAATGTAATGCAGCTGAATATTTATTTATTATTATTTCTATTTTGTAATTGAAAGCACTTTGTGCAGTTGGTGTTGTTGATTTTTATATTAAATATTGAAGTTAGATGACACAGTTGGCAAAATAGCGCTGAGTGGACGGGGGGATTTCATTCTTGTGTGTTACACTGTTTGTATTGTTTTCACCAGTGTCTGAAAAGAAAAACATAAGACTGAGAATAATGCACATACTCTCCTCTATTTTTTTTTCACACCATGCACATTTGTGTGGATGTAAGGCTACATGCCTTAAGTATATAAATCCTATTTTCAAAGGAGCTAATTCCAAATAAAGAATTCCATCACAATATCAAACCACTGCACGGATAGTCATCAAATAGTTTTTAGCAGCAAAACTAGAATAATCATTTACTCACGTAGCTCACAGTCCTCATCTGGACCTTCTGCTTCTTTGATGTTCAGATAATGGCAGGCAAGATGACCACTGTAGTCCCGCAAGTTTTCTTTAGCCCCTGGTAAGACAAAAAATAAATGACTGAAAGCAGAGACTAAGCAGCAGATAAGCCTAAGCAGATACTTCACTGACATCTTACACCAAAAGCGTTAAGGAATGACACATAATCTAAAGGTAAACAAATCTACCTGCATGAGGTAACCAGCTGTTACTCGTTAAATTACTTGCAAGATTTTTGCAAGATCTTTTTCAGTGGCGAAAACTTACAGAGCATTTTGTGTGGCACTATCTCTGCAACCGATAGGTTAAATCAAACCACTTTTTACCATATGTCCCTACGAGCAGGTCAAGAATGTGCCGATGTCCATGTAACGCTGCGATGTGTAAAGGTGTGTATCCCTGCAGAGCAAAAATAAGTGTAAAACAAAATGAAAACATGCACATACATGTGTATTCTGAAGGTAATTTCTTTTCAAGGACACTGGTGAGGCAGCTTGGTATGCAAACACTCCAACAACAGTCACTCCACTGACACATAAAAAGAGTTTCGAATTTACATTTTGACTTTGTGTGGAGTTTAGGGGGAAAAAAACTATGGCAAAGTGCTGGAAAGTTTAAGTACCTACCCCCTAGAGTTTCCCAGGCCCAAGGACAGCCAGTGAAAACAGCATGGAAAAGAATATACAAATTAGCAAAGGTTATGGAAACACCAGATAATGATAAAAACATAATTGCTTGGCAATTCACTGAAAATTGCATAGTTGTAGAGTTGTGCATGCTGGCACATTGACGCACTGTTTTGGGAAACAATTAAAATGACATGACATGATTTATTAGCGGAGTAGACCCGCACATGCTCCTGTAATACATTTGCACAGCTGGATCTTCACAGAGATCTTTTAGGAACATCGCATCACTGAAGGGCACAGCAGAAGAGGCCAGCAGCGAGGCGGTTGTTCTTTCAAGACAAATAATTTACTGTACATTACCCATCCATGCCTGGTAAAAGCCTGGTTACTCACGTGCTGCAAGAAAGAAAAGCGCCATGAAGAAAACAATGACTGTGATGTCACACTAAAGCACATCTGAAATAAGCTTTACAAGGGCACTGCTGTGATTTCAGTTCACCCATGATGGAGACACTGCTTATAAAAACAGCTGTAATTTATTCTGTCTCTGGTGGGAAGCCTGAACTATGAAGTAATCAGGCTAAATTAGCCAAACAGCCATTCTCTAAAGTGCAATTTATAGTTCTGCGGGCAATATTGTTGCTTGCATTTATACTTGTTTGCTGATATATCTGCATTAGTCTGCCATCATAAATAACATAACTTGAAATTTTTGAGTACACATCTTCTACCTTTTACATTATCATCAAAGAAGTAGGTATATACTAATGTAGTACTTAAATGTTTTGGACTGATGAATCAAATGACAGGGTTTCATGCTTTTCTATGCATACGAGTGCTCCAACTGTGACTCATGTAATGCTGTCTATGTTAAATATAAATAGGACTTCTACATCAGTGGATGTCCAGTTTAAGATATGCATACTGGGAACTGAATGTTTGAATATGTAGGCATTCTTTTTATTTGAATAACCTTTTTAGAACTTAACAAATGCATAATGTGAAGCACGAAATCGTTAAGAGTTCCCCTTTTAAAGCCATTGTGTAAAAATTGAGGGGAAAAAAAATGCACTCACTGATTTAATGTTGACATCGCCACCGGCATTAACCACCAGTGTGGCCATTTCCTCATTGCCATGTTTGGCAGCCCAGTGCAGAGCTGTCTGTTTGGAACAGGGAAAGATTTGTTAGTCCTAAAAATATGATCAGTTAATATTCTGCATTATTACAAGTGGTCCACAGTGAACCGGGCTTCTTATTGGCTATCTGAGTTCAGAGGACCAGCTGTGCACGGGGGGAGGGCTGTGGAGAGATGGTAAGAAGGAGGGATGGTTTCCTGCCATCTAACGAAGCCTAATTACAAAACAACACAGCCCTGTGCCCACAGTTGGGGGGCCCAGCCGCCTGTCACCAGGGGGAAGATTGATGATGTTAGTGTGACCCGCAGAGGAGAGACCCACCCAGACATCACCGCACTACTGTCAGCACACGTCAAGGAGAGAAACAAGAGCCCCCATGATAGAAGTCTGAGAGATACACAGAGAGGTCCTCATGCAAAAATATGTTCATAGGTGTAAAAATAATACGCACATGTACACGCAACACATGCAAACCATATCCACCTGTCTGACTAACACTGTGATCTCCTGTGTTTTTCCTACACTTTAAGCTACATAATTATGAGCTATCAACAGGTGAAAGCAGTGTAGGTGCAGATGTCAGCTAAGTAACCACATCCACCCCTTCTGCAGTTTGACCCTTAACAGAGCAAATCAAACAGTAACCATTTCAGAATTGCATATTAACTGCGGACAGATGAAAACCCCGTAACCTCTTTACTTCGGTTAACTGAACACAAGCCGCCTCAAAAAACAGTTTCACAGTGGATCAAATGAAATGAAAAAAACAAAAACAAAACTCTTATCGTAATGATTTTATGAGTTTAACTGGTCAAATGATCTCACTACTACTATTCACAACTAGATCATAACATAAAAAACACTGACACTATTCGATAAAACCACGTGGCTGCACAAAATCAGCAGATGATTTTTTTTCTTAAAGGCTTTCTTCTCTTTATCTCAAAGTAAAGAGCACACTGCACTATAAAAATTACCATTACGCTTGAGTTACAAAGCTAAATATCTATGTGTTCTTTAAAGTAAATAAGTGACAGTCTTTGAATGCCTCAGATCTTTTAAAAAACTTGCAGCTGTTGAAAATGTGTATAATATATGTGCATATATATGTGTAATATGTATAAAAATTCAGTCTTTTGGGCAAATTAAGTGGATATATTAGTGTTTTGACCTTTTTTCTGTCATACACCATTAGTACAAAATCCTAATCTGCTGTTACCAGGCCAAGCATGAGATATTGTTTTTGTCCTGTGAATTATGCAGAGTTCCTGTCCAAAAATAAAAAGTAGAAATATGGAGCGGCAAGTGAGAATAACAGGCAAATCATTAAGGTGATTTCAAACCAGTGTTATGACAGTATTTCTTAATCTACACAAATATATTATGTTCATTTTTACACTGAATATTTTGAAAATTTAATATCAGTCATTTTTGTCCGCATTAATATGTGCGTATTGTGTAACTTGTGTAATTTCCACCAATCTTCATGGGAAACGGAATCATCTGTACCCATGAGACTAGGAACACAAATGTCTTATTATTGCTGTAAACACCTTTTTTTTTTTCATGTAGTAGATGTTTAGAAATGTTGGGACCAGATAAAGTTTCTCAGAGGATTGGATGGTCACCCTGTGACCTAAATATCAAGAGAAGCTGACACTACCTTGGTGCTTGAAATTTTGTCCAGAACTCCTAATGCTTATAGCAAAACAACTTGGTTCAACAGCTGGCAACAGAAAAATCTCTCTTATCCACTGAAGGCAAAGAGGAAACCATATGTAGCTACACCTCTCTGTGTCGCTCGTCCGCGAGACAGATTGTGATAGATGCCGTCTGGCTGGAGTATCTCCATCTCTTTTGTCTGTCCCCTGTCACAGCTTAAGACAGATTGGCCAAGGGGCTCTTTGACAGGCGGCTCAGCGGGGTTCTCAGTGGGCAGGAGTGATGGACGAGGCTGAACAGGATGCTGCGTCTTTCCCTCCTGCACCTCTCGTTTCTGTTCCTGCACACTGAGGTAGCCCCCCACCTGCCTGCTCACTCAGGGACGGCTCTGTCCCCACCACGTGCTCTCCAGTGAGGGAAGTGGTGGCTAAAGAGGACATCGATAGGGGACACAAAGGCCTTGTGTGCCTGACACTTCCCTGGATGTGGAGGAAGATAGAGAGGAGTGATGGGCTAATGATGTACTTACAAACTGTGTGGCAGGGGAAGTCCATCAAGGCAGGAACGGAGGCCCACGTAATGAGGAGAACAGGAAGAGAAAAAGGCCATTAGACTCTGGAGTGAGAAGTGGTGCATTTAGGTGAGATGACCTGTGTTAAGCCTTCACTTTTAGGTCTGTCTGCCTTCAAGCCACTGTTTGAAGAGCATATCTATAAATCCACCTTATCCTCACAAACAGTTTGTCAGAACAGGAAACACTTAAGTCCTCCCAGGATGAAGGGTAATCCCTTCAGTGCTGTTCAAACGTGTGATTTGCAGCTTGCTATGTGGTACACTTGGCTAAACTTCTGTTAAGTAAAATCAAGACAGCAAAAGATCAAATATAATAATTCCCAGTGTTAAAGACACCAGCAGTCGTGTGACTTTTGGATTGTCAGTATCACTGTGCATTATCTCTGGAAATGCATCTACCACTGCAGAGCAGGGAAAGACTGAAGGCTAAAGAGGAACATCAAAGAGGCCTGAGGGGGAATTAGCACCTTCCCAGGGACACAACCAGCATTGTTCTACAATTAATCCCAGCCTCCTCTATTACTTTCAGATTATCTTTAAGTGGGTGAACTCTTTGTGGGGCATTAAGACTCTCCTTAATCCCCCCCTCCCTCCCCATCTCCCTAAACTTCAATGGCGGCCGTGCTATCTTGTCCGGGTAGAGATGGCAAAGGCTTAAGGCTACTCTTAGAAGGTGGTCTGCCATGGCCACAGGACGGTGTGAGAACTGTGACACAGGGGAGGGACAACAAACAGGAGCTCAAATCTCTTAAGCGCACAGGGAGACAAATAAAAGGATTTGGGTTGTCAGGGGGGCACAGGAGCTAAAAAGCTATCTTTCATAATCCTTTTGATAGTGGACCTTTGAAATGCGTGATCTGGATGTTTTAACACAGGCTTCTCAGAATACTATTAAGGGGAAAAAAATTGCAGCAGGATGAGCTTGTAAACGTTACAAAAGCAAAACACAAATCTGAGTACAAGTCATTGCAGATGCATTGAGAATTTTCCCAAAAGGCGTTGGAAATGAACTTCTAATTTCAACAGGCTGCAGGTAGAAGTATGACGTGTGAAACTTACACCCTGGAAAAGGTGGGCAGGGTCACAGCCAGGGGCCATCGCGTGTCAAAAAGAGAATGTGAAAAGCATCGGGTCAGAAATAGTCATGGAACGATAAACAACGACGAACACAAAGTAGATATCATACTGCAGCGTGCTGCGTATAGGGTATCAAATACTCACTGAAGTGAAATCCTGGTTCGACCACCCCCCCCCCCAAAAAAAAACAGAACAAGAACACAGTCAAGTATTAGTATTAGTATGGAAAAAAAAGAAAACAAATATTAATTATTATTCCAGCCATTTGAAACGGTTTGATTTTTTTTCTTTTCGTTTACTCATCATTGTAAATACAGTTTCAGTAGACTCTATTTTTTTTTTGTTCCAATCATTTTTTTTAATACTAGAATAACCATTGAATTCTGACAGGGACAGAAACACAAGCAAGGAAACAATCAGATTTTATCCTTAATCAAGGACTTCCTAGAACTACAAAACCAACAGTTTTAAAGCCCTTTTTGCTCACTGCTGTAATTTTCCAGCAGATGTGGACTGTGAAGATTAAAGAGACAAGGCCAAGAATGGGTTTTTTAAAAATCCTGATGCTGTTATCTGTATTAATGCTCTGTGACTGATTGTTTCAGTGAACATAATAAATAAATAAAATGACTGTAAAGAAGACACTCTAATGTTTGAGGGTTATGTATTTGTTCTCTAAGTACCAAAGGTGAGACAAATTTCCTCCAAAGCTCTTGCACTATGATGACCAAATGTTAGTTGGAACATGAATCAGGAGGTCAGGGTGTGGACTGTGATGCCATGTCAGGAGACTCTTTAAGTACCAATAAAGCCTGTCAGGTGATGTTGCTATAAAGTAATACCTGCAAGCGGAAAACTCCTGAAAACTACAATTTTATATAATGCTACAGTTACACATGGCTAGAGACCAGCCCTGGCAATGTCCGGTCAATAGGGAAAAATGTGTATTCCCCCCGACTGGGTGGTGAGTAGTTCCTGGCTGTTGCCAGGTGAAGTCAGTCACAGAAGAGCGCGTCACCAAAAACCTTGTGCTTGCTTTGGTCACTACCAGACTGCTTCTTTGCAGAAACCTGCCAACTACCATCTGAAGTGTCCCTTCGGAGTAGAAATTCTGCCCTGCTGCTGCAATCAACGCTTTTCAAACAGCACAACTCTGAAGCACTGTATACCTCTTTGCAACCGATTTTACCTAGCAACAGCCAGCAACCTCCAGCCGCTTGCAAAACTGTAATGAAATATAAATTTTTCCAGAACAACGAGGGTTCACTGACGTCCCTCTAAGCCCATTTGGCTGGAGCCTAATATTTATTTTTAATTATATTTAACTAATGTGTAATCAGTGTTATCTGCTTCAGTAAGAACAACTCATTAAAGTTTATTATATCTCTTGTACCCAACTTGACAAATCTCTACACTAAATATATATGTAAAGGAGTACATAATACAGAATTTTGGGCACAACTTAATTTGTTCAACTTTACTAAAGTAATTTTAAAAAATCTGCTAAGTTTTTAGGGTGTCACAGGATGCATCATACTTTGGTGGCGCATTTGGTTTGTAGTGATGGTTAGTTGTGTGGCATGTGGCTTGGGTAACATCTACAATTGCCACCATATTCCAAGATTTCCATGTAAAACGTTGCATTGTAAGAATATCGATTTTATTACTTTACCTGTCATAATTTAGCAGGTTAATTAACACGCGTATCTTTGTTTATACTTTTGATTGTGGGAAGTGTTATTAATTTATCAGAGACGTTTTCGTTATGGGTTTCTTCATGGCTTATCTTCTTAACAAGTTGACAGTCTAGCGAGGCCTCATTAAAATTTACCTTGTGCCCACTTTGTTTGTTATATTATATCTGTCCCTCACAAGCGTTACCGATTCCAAAACAGTTTTTAATAATAGTTTTATTATTAAGGCCGCAAAACGTGTCTTTTTTTCCTTTTCTAAATAAGTCTGAAAAATGAGTTATGTGTTAAGGTGAAACTTTTCTGATTGTTTGGCTGCTTGTGTTTCTTGCATCATCAAATTCAGTGATAATAGTAAAATGTCTAGTTTGTACTAAACTGGATTTATCCTTTAAGCACTGAGGCAGAGGGCAGCACTACCTTCTTGTTTGCCAGTGAGCGGTCCTGTCTGAGCAGCTGAGAGAGGTCAGGGACTCGAGCACCGGCAGCAGAATAGATCCACTCCTTCTCTACAGGATCCAGCTAGGACACACACACACACACACACACACACATCCTGTTGTAGGGGCTCTTTTGATAGTGCTGAGGCCACAAACCTCTAATCCATTTCCTACATGCTACTGAGTCACAGCCAGCTGACACATTGTGGGAGACACCCATGATGACGCTGGTTTCAACAGTCTGGACTTTTACGTCTGTTGTTTGTTTAGTGAAACCACAGGGAGAGTGAATGTGTATTTACAAGACCAAATCCATGATCGTCACACGTTAATGAGACAAAAAGAAAACTTCAGTGGCTCTACTCCTGAAATGTTTCACTTATATCGCTTCGTTAATAATAAAGCAATTGAAAAAAAAAAGAGCTGAGAAGCACTTACAGCGACAGAAGCAGAGCCCATACTGCCCGTACCCTCCTCGTCTTGCTCCGACTCAGACTGAAACACAAAGTCAGAAGAATATTACTCAGAGGTGACAAAAAGACGACCTCTGATAAAAGTTAACTACTGTTTCAGTCATAACACTCCCACAACATGATTTGAGATCACAGGACACACACTTTTTCACACACTGGTCACACTGCTGTGATGTTTTCCAGCTGACGAGATGCGACCAAAGGGTGTGAGACAGATAGATAGGTAGTGAGACAGCCAGCGAGACAGAGGTGACGCATTCACACATAAGGGGTAATGAATAACAATCCAATTAACAATTAACCCAAAAAACAACACGCCTGTAGTCAGGCCATATGTTTTTGTCACCATTTTAGTGTAAAGAGGTCAAGAAGAAAACTTCTTAAATAATGAAAGCGGTGTATAAAAGTGTCACTGTGGTTGATTTATGTGCGAGAGAATTGCAAATTGTTCTCAGCTCACACACAGACATCATATTAAAACACTCGGCCCTTTCATGTCACTGGCACAAACTGCACATGTCACTCTGCCGAACAGGAAAAGTGGAGGGATGATATTTATCCAGCCTACTCCACTCTGGCACACATGCATTTTTAGGTATTTTTGCTGGCGACCAGTAATGAGAGACGGAGAAAACAAAATACCATTGTTGGGTTTTTATTCAAGGGAAAGACAGAAGAGGATGAAAGAATTCGAATTTCACCAAAGACCCTTTCAGCACTGTTTGTTTTTTTGTTTTTTTTAGTTGTGGTGGCTGAAAGGCGTATAAGCATTATTTACACTGTCAAAATGATGGTTTTTGTTTTACATTTTTTGTTTTAATATTTATCTCGCCTTTAGAATTACCCTCTAAAAGTGACCATTTGTAAATATTTATTGAAGTGACACAGTTAAACAGGCCACTGAGTCAACAGACACTTAAGCAGCTTTGAGGATGAACTCAAAGACAGAAATGCTTTGAGCTAAAACTTCACATTATTACGTCCTTACAGTGGTATGTTTAGCAGGTGATTGTTAGGTCTCCATCTTAGCATGTCAGTATTCTTCAAAGGATTCCTCAAGTTATTGCAACGAATCCCAAGTGATACATAAATATGTTCACATAGTAAAGATATTTCACTTAAAACAAATGTGCTTCCACAAATGTTATCCTCATTATGGGAGTAAGAGGAAAAAGCCAACTGATTACCAAAATTAGCTGGATTCATCCTCTCGAGTGAAGGAAGAAGGGAGGGAAAGGATGGCAGACAAACTGGTGCAGCGTCTGTGGACATGATACTGGTCTGCTGTGGTGAAGTGAGAGCTGAGTGTGAAGGCAAAGCTGCTAATTTATCAGCCAGTCTACATTCCTACCCTCACTTATTGGCACGAGCTGTGGATAGGGACTCAAATAATATGCAAGCAGAAAAAATGAGCTTCCTTTGAATATTGTGTGGGCTCTCGCTTAAAAACAGGGTGAGGAAGCACTCATGGCAAAGCCACTACACCTCCACGTTAAAAGGAGCCAGATGACATGGATGGATGGACGAATGGGCTTGCAAGGCTTTTAAAGCTCATCAACTTTTATAATCTCACTGTAAACCCAAACATTGAAAGTACCTATTTAAACTAAGCAATGCAAATGTTTTTTTGTTTTTTTTAAACAGTCCTGCTACCTCAAATAGGTTAAGTTCATCTAACATTTTCTTTCATTTGAGTTAGTTCAACTTATTATTTTTAATCAACTTCAACTATTTTGGATATTAGGTACCTGCTACTTGAAAAAAATATAATTTAATTTTACTAACTTATTTAAATTATATGGCAGACATCTGACTCCTGGGGTTAATTTGACCCCAAACATAAAACAAACGTCTTTAGTCTGGTATAACAGCTGGGTTGCTTTAGATTCTGAGAAAAGACAATGGAGTAAAAGTAAAATGTCCTTGTCTTTTATCAGTTGCTCAAAGGTTCTTGCACTAACATTATGCACAAAGTTTAACAACATTTTTTTTTGTCGCTTTTATTTCTTTTTTAAACATTACATAAGCAGTTTAAATATGTAAAAAACGATTTGACTTAAAAATAATGAATTTACTGCAATTAATTTATTGAGGCATTTTAAAGCTTGCATAAACTGTAAGCTTCAAAAACAGTCAACAGAGCTTTTTATTTAGATTTTCTTTTCTAATAAAGACTTCACTAGTGAGGTAATTTCCTGTCAAAAACAGAGGTCCTGTCCACTTGTCTGCAGTTGTTTGATTGGAAGACTCATTGGAAAGCAAGAAACACTGGCCGTAATTGGCTCTGTATTAGGCAAGGCAAGGCAAGGCAAGTTTATTTATATAGCACAATTCAACAGCAAGGTGATTCAAAGTGCTTTACAGAGACATTAAAAAACAAATAAAAAGCATGATTTAAGATGGAAAAAAAGAAAGGAACAGTAGATAAAATCAGTAGTTAAAATGTAAGTTTTGAAATTTAAGCCTAAAAGTAAAACTGCGGATTTGGTGCTTTATTCAAATGCAGCTGAGAACAGGTGAGTCTTCAACCTGGATTTAAATAAACTGAGTGTTTCAGCTGATCTGAGGCTTTCTGGGAGTTTGTTCCAGACATATGGAGCATAAAAGCTGAATGCAGCTTCTCCACGTCTGGTTCTGACTCTGGGAACTGATAAAAAACAGGATCCAGATGACCCGAGGGATCTGGGAGGTTCATACTGGGTCAGGAGGTCACTGATGTACTTTGGTCCTAAACCATTCAGAGCTTTATAGACCAGCATCAGAACTTTAAAGTCTATCCTCTGACGGACAGGCAGCCAGTG
>VVHJ01032673.1:0-13789 GCA_015107715.1 Tylochromis polylepis
GGGGTACTGTCATGGTACTGGGTCTGTGACCCAGTGTTTTGCGTTTAAGTTAGTTTTTCCTTGATTATGTATTATATGTTTTATTTTGTTCCCCAGTCGCGTCTCATGTGTCTCCTCTGTCTCTGTTTTCTGTGTCCCCTTGTTTAGTGTCAAGTCCGTGTCTCTCTCCTGTGCTTCCTGTTTTACTTTTTAGTGTCATGTCTTTCGTCAGTGTGTTTAGTTTTGCTTCCCCTTGTCTCGTCATGTTTATTACTCCCAGCTGTGCTCTCCTCCTGTGTCCCATTCCCTCGTTATCCCTGAGTGTATTTAAGCCCTGTGTTTTCCTTGCTCTTTGTCGCGTCGTACCCTCTTCATGCTGTGTGTTTCCCTCTGTGCTTCCCGTGCTCTTCGTTCCAAGGTGTTTCTAGTTATTTCGTTCTCTGTTTCAAGTTTAGTTGGCTAGTGTTTTGTTATTGTTTTGTTTACTGCAATAAAGCAGCCTCTTTAAGTTTACTCCCCGTGTGTACGAGTCCTGCGTTTGGGTCCATCCTCCTGCCTGCCACACAGCAAACCATGACAAGGAGTGGATATCCTAACAAATTTACCCCAAGATCAGACCCATGCAGCCCTCAGAGAAAATGCAAAAACACAAAAGAAAAAGCAAAAACACGAGCATGTTAAATGTTAAAGTTCATAGCAACAATTGGAAAAAAATCCATACATCATACAGTAGGTCATTCGCAAGGGGTTTAAAAAATAAAATTCCTCTGAAAATGGTCAACATTTTCTGAAATACTGAAAATGAATGAAAAAGCAGCCAGTGTGCAAAGGGGGGAGACATTCAGAAAACCCTGAGAGCTTTTAGTTAAGACCACTTTTTTAAAAAGTTATGAGAAGGTTCTTGAAAGCAAAAATATAAATAAATTAAGGGTGGCTCAAAAATTTTGCACAATACTGTAAATTCACTGCATAGTTGAATTTTACTTAAACATTATTATGATTATTGCCATTTAATCTCTGTCAAATAAATACATTTAAAAAAGAAAATCTCATAGGAGTCATGTATCATAGAAAGCTCAGCATTACATTATTGATGAGGCACTCTTTCTTTCCGAATATGCGATTGAACAGCATGTGACAGAGGACAGACGGGACATGCAAAAGAAGTAGGGCAGGTGCTGGTGGTGTACGATGGGTAGTAAAGGTGACTGAGCTATTGTAATTGATATGTAGTAAGGGAATAGGATCAAAGGGATGGCTGAGATACCATCTCCATCGGGGACAAAATTAGATTCTGATTAATGAACAATGATGTGCTAATGTGATTCATTATATGTTCCAGAGGAGAAGAAGGAGGCCACTCTTGTTTTCAAGTGGACAACATCTGTGAAAGGACGTAAAATACAGGCTTTGTTCCCCTGGGACTGCACTCCTATCGCTGGTGAAACACAGCTGTAAATTCACGCTGGCTGTAGGACAAAAGGTCAAGAAATTGCCATAATCATGGTGGAATTCACCAATGCATCTTTTTTTTTTAATTCATTTATTTCTTTTTCTTTCCACTCACATTATGGTGTCAGGAAGTCAAGGTTATTGTGGGGTCTTTACCTTACTATAGAAAGCGCCTTGAGGGAACTGCTGCTGTGAATTGGTACTATATAAATAAAACTGACCTTGAGCTGAACTCAAAATCAATTTTAATCATGATTTTAACAGCTAGCCTTTCCCATGCAAAAATGGGAAAAAAAATACTGGAAAAAAAACAGGAGATGGAATCAATAGCAATTTAACTGGAGTGACAGGGTGAAGTTGGATGTGAGATACTTGTGTGTTATCTGATCTGATTGTAGCTGCCTGGTTCAAAATATGCCTGGATTCCTCCACACGAAAACAGATTCCCTTCTATCCCACCAGGAAATAGGTAGCAGTGTTAGGATACATAGACAAATAGGAACACTGCACCACCAGCAGCCATGGCTGTTTGTTTTCAGTTAAAGTTCAAAGTTAAAGGCAGTTTTCCATTTTTTTAATGTTCTTCCTTTGTTTTTTAGTATAGTGCACATTTCACTGTGTAGGTCTTGATTTAGATGGAAGAGAAACATCATGTCTCTCTTCTGAAAATACTTATTAATAATCATGCTGCTATTAGTTCCAGGTATGCTCATTAACCAGACTTATATGGCCAGATTAAATAGCTCAACCTGATTCATCTTAAAATCTATTTTTAAACATCCTCAAACCATAAAAACTAATGGTACAGACTGGTATTCCTAAAAATGTCCTTACCAGTGAAAGTAAGGTAAAAGCAGCCACATACGAAGAGAAGGGTATTCATCCTCATGCTAGTGCTCAGGTACATCTTCATTTGTCCAGTAACGGCAATCATGGCATCTTTTACACTCTTTGTTGCCAACCAAAGGCTCTTCTAGTGGCCACAGCCAGTCCCTTCCCACCTTCACCTGGATACAAGATGAATGGTCACCCCCTAAAAGTTTATGAAAATCAGTGCACTGCTCCAGCTGGGTTGCAGCTAGTTAACACCCCGAACAGCACATGCTCTTCAGCTAACAACCCTGTCTCCTGTCCTATCATCTGTTTTGTGGCCATGACTCTCTGGGTGAAAGCATGACCTGATTGGATGGATGTGCTGGGGGGGTGCGCTTGTACTAGGAACTATGAGGGGCAGGCACCTGTTGGTGCTCACCAATCTGAGGTTAGCACTGCGGGGATTGTGTGTGGGAGTAAGAGGAAGTGGAGGGGGTGGTATGACTATGTGCTGTGGGTTATGACAATGGAGATATTTTTGGGAAGTTGATTGGGGGGTTGTTGGTAGGCGAAGGATGATTGGTGGTGCTGTAAAGCTGACGTGGGTCATGCTGTAGGTGGCTTCTCTGGCTCTCTTAACTTTTAATGCCTGCTTGATCCCTTCAGCTATTCATCTTCCCTGGTAAATCAAATCTTCTCTATCTCCTTCAAGGCTTTAAATATTCATTTTCAGCCTTGCTGCTTTGGGGCTGTTGCAGTCATACCCGTTGTACTGTGCTGTGTGTGGTATCATCTGGCCATTATATCCCTGAGTTAAATTGGTTTTCAAATATCACGCAGTTTTACTGAAAATGTTGACCATAAAAAAATATTAAGCTCATTAGTTTTACAGGAATATCTTGTCATCAAAGTTTTATTTTATGTCCTTTAAACAGGTGTGCAAAAGTATCCTGGGGGGTGCAGTGATTTAAAGGCACTATGTGTGGAATTTTAACTCCCCAGCTGCTGCCCCCTAGTGGCCCATCACTGATAAGAGCAGTCTATATCAACCAAGACTGAAAACTTCATCCATATCATGCAGGAACTGAGCCCCAGGATCCAGAAGGATTTTGACCATTTTGTAAGCGTTTTTAATTTCATCTTAATATTGTCTCTATGTCCTTGCATATAGAATCCTTCCAAGCCCGATCTTTTATGCAGATCTACCACTTTTTGAGTAATCCTGCATATAAAGAGATAGACAGCGATGAACCACCACAAACACTGAATTTATTGTCAGATTTTTCTACAAGTCAAAAGTAGCAAAATCAATTATGCAATCAACAGAATTTAAAAATAAAAAGGGATTTTAACCAAAAGAATATTTCAGGGCCGTGCCAGTCAAAGACGATTATTATTTCCATGTGCATCAACTTATTTTGCGTGACATGGCCTACAAACCTTTCAACATTTAGAAAGGACACCTCCACACAGAAGGAAGGAAGTGGCATAGAAAGACAGACAAAAACAGGCATTCATGGATCTGACACTGATTAAGTCAGCTACAGCATGAAGAGGAAGAGCAGGAGTGGAGGTGGGCTGCAAAGCAGCTTGCAAGAGGCACAGCAACCATAGGCAGGCTAAAGTTAAATGCCTACAACATATGAGAAACCTAAACTTATTACATCATGAAATAAACTTCTTTTGAGAATCTTTCTAAACGGCACAAGTGAGGGGTTTGCATGTTCTTTAAGTACACATTCCCATAAAAATTATGGCTTTAGTCACATAGTGATTTCAGGAGCTGAACATGAAAGGCTCTGCTTCACAGATACCATGGCATGATGAAGTCTAGAATTACCAAACTTCTTGGCAGGAGCAGGGAGGTGATGCCAATACTGATGGAGAGGTCAGTAACACCTCTGTGTTGCTGATTTTGAGTTTGATGTGAGCTTGAGGCAAGAAAAGATGTGGATGAAAGTATAAAAATGGAGATGGATGTTTTTTGCAATAGAGGGCTGTAAGAACTACAAGCGTAATGATCGATGAAGCAAAGGCCCCCGAGTGAACTCCAGATTCTGCTCTCTCTCTGATCCTTCATGTTACTTTTTATGAAAGTGATGTCTATATTTCAAGCGTCATAAAGTTCATCTTTTCTCCATCCCCTACTCTCTGTCTCTGCCTTTAAATTTCTCTCCTCTCAGTTGGGTCATTCCATTCTCTCTCCCTCATGTTGGTGAGCCTTTCCAGTGTGAAAACATAAAACCATAAATCAACACCATATTGAGACTTAAGTGAGGGAAAAATGCCTCTGAATTGACCTCCTGTGAGCTGCCATTCTTAGCACGAATACATCATTCAGAATGACCTCTGTGTTTCTTTTTGTGCAGCCTGTCTTCTTAAAGCTACTCTTTTGTAGAACATTAGCGTGTTAGACAGCAAGCCAAGAAAGGGAACAAGTGCAATTCAACCACTAGTGTAGCGATAATGTCACATATGGCGGTCTATAATACTGAAGGGCTATCAGCGCTGTTGCCAAGGTGGGCTGCCGTGGATGACTGGCAGAATTTCAGCCCCCAAATACTTACGCTAATAGATCTCAGTGAGAGAGTGTATTTACACAGAGAAATAACAGGGAAGCCCATGCAGTAGTGTCCGGTAACCAGTGCCAACATGTGGGGTTATTAATAGCAGGGTGGGCAGGTGATAGCATTCTGAGAACAGATGGAGCCTTTGATGTTCTCCCCTCATATCTCTATTTAAAAGACAAAAGCAAAATGAAAGCACAAGACCAAGAGGACAGGTGTGGTAAAAGGAACATGCAGCATGTGTGTGTCCAGACAAAATGAAGCACCAAGAGGCACGGGTCTTCTCTATATTGCACCCTGCTGGTGCAGCAGATGAATGGAGTTGGTGTACTGCTCCATTACATACACCAATGCCTGAAATACAGAGGATTACTGTGTCTGCAGAAATATACCGCAAAGCATGTGCCACTCTCCAGCACATTCTGACATAGGCTTACAGCACGCTCATTATAGGGCCTGGTTTGTCTTGGTGTTTATGTGTTAACACCACATATGAACACCCAATCCTGGAGCCACACTTCAAACCTTACTGCAGCTAATAAAAAGTTTTAAAAAATCCCATGCTGGTAGTTTATATTGTAGCATTTATACACATGTAAGGTATGCTAACATTGGCTTAGTATCTATATTTCATGCGATTTCATTTATGTGTTTATTAATTATGTTATTTTAATATTTTAACACACACACTGTCACTGGCAACACACCTAGAATTAGGAGCAGGGTCTGGGCTAGATTAATCTTCTGAGGTGGTAAACCTACCCTGACTAAATATTTTGGAGACTTGTAAAATGTGAATAGTTTTTGATGTGATGTATATCAGAATTGTTATTTTCTTTGCTTCCTGATTGCCAGAACTTTTACAAATTCTGGTTGAGTCAGGTTTAGGGTCAGCATCAATGACAAATTATCGCCCCTTTATAGTCGCATCTTTGAGTCTGGTAAAGCCCAAATTAAGTAAATTTCACTATTAGATGGGTGTGTCCATTGCTACAACAGAGTGCAACCTGTCAGGGGGTTAACTTTCTAAGGTCCAAGCCCTCACAGTGATAAACCTAATGTTTTATTTTGGTCAAAGGCAAAACTGTTTTGGGGGTTTGTTTTAGGCTGTTTTTGATTTCTGTGTGTCAGAGTGATCATTTTCTTTGTTTCTATAATGAGAAAACTTGTAAAACAATCATATAAGCGCTAAAATTGCATATTGTAATTGCCCAGGATTAGAGCTAGGGTTGGGGTAATTTAGACCTAAGACCATAGACCTTATTTAGTCCTAACTTATAACCCTGATCATAGGTTTGCAGAGTAGGCTATATGATTTTTTGGTTTTGAAAACTTTTCTCCCAAATGTTGGCAACTGGGAACTAAAGAATTAAATACTTTAAGTGACAAACAGAGAAAAACTTTTAAATATTGCATTCTTACAGAAAATCTATAAAAACACCATAAAATCCATATGGTTTGGAAGTACTGGCCCATTAAGTAGTAGTACAGCTATAATTTAAAAAGACTGGGACATACGCATTGTGTGATCTGTGATGAGGCAATGCATTGGAAACTGTATTTTTTTTAAGTAACAGTTAACAGTTACACTTGTCCTCCTCTACATGTACAGCGAGGGATTTGCAACTTCCAGCAAGGTGGCTCAGACGCCCCCCTGCTTCAGAAGGGTTTGAAGGGGTCTGTAGGCGTATGGTTGAAGCTAGCATCGGCAAAGATGGCTAGCGTGCCCACTGTGGTGAAAACGACGAAAATCCACAGGAACATCCGGTCCACCACCATTGCCACATATTGCCAATCTTCTTTCAGCTAAAAGAGGCCAGTGAAAGGGAAGACATTAAAAAGAGAAAGAAAGATGATAGAAAGAAAATGAATATGAGTAAAGGGAAATAGTGGAAAGATGGCAAAAGAGAGAAGGGACAGAAAGACAACAGTACAAAGGTCAGAAATAAAACCATGTTGTTTAGATAAACAGTAGAGAGGAAGAAAAGATGGGAGGACAACAAACATATTAATGCTCTAAGGTGTAAGTAAGTGATGGCTCTAACCCTAACCCTGTGATTATATAATGTTTGTTCTCCTCAAAAATCTCATCTCAAATCTTGACAATTAGGGGACAAAGAAAACTGCCATTTTAAGTGACATACATTTTTTTTTTTTCCAAAAACTTCTTTTGCTTGGTTTATGTTTAGGGTTAGGCGTCATCACTAAAGACAACTTAGACATCAGGGGGCTAATGTATACCACGTCAAACATCTAGGGTTACTAGGTCACGCACTAAATAGACACATCTTCAGAAACTTCCTTTTATATAAAATCTCACATATTCAGTTATTAAGCTTTATCTGTTAAATGCTCCAAATTATCAAACCCTGCCTTTGACCCCAAATGTGTTCCCAGTGATCTTGTGGATCTTAGAAGGTCAAACATGCTCAGACATTCAAACTTACCACTTCGTAGTCTTTTTCAGCCTGCAGAGCCTCAGCTATGTATGTGATGGCCTCTATGGCTGACTTGAGCTCATCAGGTAGTGTAAGGTAGCTACTGGGGCCATCAATGAATTTCCTCAGGTCTGTGCATATGCCATCCGGCTGGAACCTTTATGACAGCACAAATATAATGATGTTACAGAAAAGTATCAATAATAAACTAAATATTGTGATGCTAAAAATATATGTCAGGACAGATTCAGGAAAAAGACCAAGTGTCAACACCCGAAGACAACAAATGCACACGAGCGTGCAGAATGTAGCGATGTGCGAGCAGGTGTCAGCCCACGCTAATTAAAAGCTGTAAAATAGCTAAGCTTTTATGAGCTGGGCTGCACGTCTCCCTTGCACTCTACTGTCAACCACAAAGGAATAAAGAGAAGGTCAGAGGAGCTCCCCGGGTCCCCCTCTGCGAGTTTGTACAAGGCGGTGCCCTTCACATGCTGACCAAGCTGCTCTGGGTGATGTGTGTGCGTGTGTGTGCATGTTTCTGTGTTTACTTGTTGCCCTTAGTTACTAACTGTCAGCTGCTACTGGGTGCCAGGAGTTGGTGGGAGAAGCTATTAGAAACGTGTTGTGTGTACCTGTGTGACTCTGCCGTCAGTCATAAATACTGTATGAACATGACAGCTCTAACTTAGAGTTCAAGTAATTTTTCATTTACTTCTTTTCAAAATATAGAAAGTCACAGAAAGTAAAAAATGTGTTACATCAGTTAGTTACACTGCAAAAAGATGATTTTCTAAGGCACTATTATTGGAATAAACTTTATATTAAAGCTTTGCCATCTTTATTTTATTTTATTATTATCATGTCTGCTTTCAGACTAGTTAAAACAAAATATCCAAAATTCACACCGAGTTTTTTACAATTACTATTGACTATTTTATATTTATGCAAATTAATACATATGTAGTTTATATATTTAAATACATGTATTTAAGAAAACAATGTAAGTAATTTATTGTTAAAGGTTATTTCAAATGGTTTTGAATAAATAATGCATGGAATTTTATACTCACCAATAAACTCAGACTAGCCTGATTAGAAGTTAATTCTTCATCGACGCCACAACAATATGATCAAACAATACGTTAAATGTGACCAAAATTAGTAATATAAAGATAAGATAAGATAAGATAGACTTTATTAATCTCACGAATGAGAAACTCGGTGTTGCAACAGCTCAAGTTACAGGTAGTACAAAGGGGGTAGAAAAAGGTGCACAATCTTCAAAGAGTAGGCACAATATACAATATAAAATACCATACTTATAATAAAAGATAAAATATTAAGTGTCAGGAAGACACGAAGTACAAGGTAACCATAGAATTGGATAAAATTGGATTGATTAATGCTAACTGCTAACTGAAGCTTGCCTTGTGACTGATGAGTTGCTGCTGCTATGACAATTTGGCAGTAAATGTACGCTACTCAACTAAACATCATGAACTTCCACCATCCAGCAAAGAAATAATGTATATAAACGTTAGCCAGCTTTAACATCTGGTCAAACCACAGCAAGTATGTCAGTCTAGTATCAAAAGCTTTAATTGTACTAAAATGGACATTGTGGATTTCTTACAACCCAATCTCACGACAATTCATGACCCTGACATAGTCACAACCTAGAATCTGTTTCTTCTGAACATTATTTCCATCAGTCCACTCTCATGTGTCCAGATTTAAATGCAAGAGAAAGACCACATTTGGAAGTTAGTTGGCACACTCTCGTACTAGCAACAAAAGTCCGAGTCATACTAGTCACAGTTTTTCAAGTATTATTTTCAACTGCGCTTTTAATTACAAATATGTTGTTTGCTGACAGTTAGACATTAAACAGTTTTTGATTAGCTTTAAAAAATATCATCTTTTGGTTTGGTTTGCCATGTTGACACTTCCCTTCTTATTCTACCAAAAACAAATACATGCTCCTGGAATGCATTACTTTAAAATTTGTGCTCAATAATGTGAAAAAACAAAAAAAACATAACAATTCATTCTCATGAGCATAAAGACCTATCTTACTATTTCATGGCTATTTCAAAAACTTCTGTGAGATCGGACCGTTTCTTATGAATTCAACTTGTCATCTTCACGAGGATGGAATTCTGACTTCTTGTTTGAACATTGATATAGTCTTACTTTATCACACAGTTGATAATTTACATTGCATAACTCATTCTATAATTTTTCTGTAATAATTCTTGCACAGTATCATGCAGCATGTCCTTCAACAATGCACAATACTTATGTCATTGTTGCCTTCAGCAGAAAGACACACTTAGACCTCCAATACTGCTATGAACTTAGAAAGTCATACAGGTTGGTTCCTTTTGTAGCACATCACAGCTGAAGTGCTTTTCTGAAAAGTGCTTTTCATTGCTTAAGTTCCACCCTAAAAGTTTACAGATTTTCACCTGATGTCAATGACCTCTACAAAGGCAGCACTGACAAACTTAATGTTATCTTCTTTGCAGAGCAGCTGCTTTTCTTATGAAACACCTCAAATATTAAACACCTCCATGGCAAAAAACCAAAACAAAAAGAGTGAGAAGTTAGGCAGCTATCCACCAGAGGGCAGTGTAGCACAACGCTAAAAGTGGTAACCTCTCAGGCAGGACAGAGGAGACAGCTGCTTGGTATTCACTGCATGAAATTGGAGGTTTACAACACAGCACTGCCACCACTGCTGCTGCAAGTGTGGCAGGTGAAGAATCTGTGACCTAATAAGGGTGAAGTCCTATCAGGTTGAGAGAGAAAGGAAAAAGGGAGGGGGAGACACAGTGTGGCCTCTTAACCCCTCTTCCCTTTTCCCACCTGTATGGCTCAAGGCAGCACTTCATCAGCGAGACGTAAATGAGTATTCAGGAGACTAATTCAACTAAAACTGGCTGCGTCTGGTGCCAAGACATGCACTAAACCCAATTAAGAGAGGCACGCGGATGTACGTGTGGACCCAAGAGAGATATTGCCGTCTCATCAAATTCCTCTAACAGACCCCCCCTCCCCGTTCATTCACCTAGACAGTGACACTAATGTGTCAGAGTCCATTTGGGTGGGTTATTATTGTTTTAGCAAAGATTCTTTCCCTCTAGACATATCTAATTTCTCCCAGGAGTAGAGATTTAGGGACAGCTACACACTGTGAAGAAAACTTAATGGTGTATTTGAGAGTAGCAGGAATGCAGGTTAGTTAACAATGTCGTATGGCTGATTGGGAAGACATACAGGTCCCCACCCTATGTAACTACTTAAAGGTCAACAATTTTTTGTGTACAAAGGATCAAGACTGGGGTTACTGTAATTCAATTTGTTGCCAAATTGTGAGGCA
Organism: Tylochromis polylepis; assembly: GCA_015107715.1. Taxonomy (NCBI): domain Eukaryota; kingdom Metazoa; phylum Chordata; class Actinopteri; order Cichliformes; family Cichlidae; genus Tylochromis; species Tylochromis polylepis. The sequence goes on from VVHJ01032673.1 coordinate 10,632, forward strand.
ACACTGGCCTGCATCCAGCCCTTTACTCAACAGCTTCATCGGCAGCCCTCTGTGAAACTTTTGATGAAAACCATCAATCTGTGTTTCAGTGGAGTTGTGTGGGTTCTAAAGCTAAATATATATATTTTATTGACATTGCTCCACCTCAAGAAAATGAGCGTTGTTTTGTACTTGCAAACACTTAAATTAAAAATGGCAGATAAAAAGTACAATTAAATTCAAAGTACAGAAAAATATATATATTGTAACATCTCAGGGCACTTTAAATAAAAATGAGACCTTGGCAATAGTCATTACCGGGGCTCAGACATCTGTCACTGAATAAAACAAAGGTCAGAAAGACCTTACAGAAGGAGATCTTAAACAGCCAATCTGTTCCTTCGTTGCAACAGCTCCATAAATGATGATTTGACAGCTTAAACTTCAGTAGAAAGGACATTGATATAATATGTGACTGAGACTTCAAAGAAGATGTGTTAGCGTATTTAGTAAAATATTTTGGCATAGCTAAAGTGCATAAAGTATAGCGCATGAAGTAAACTGCATTTAACTACACACACACAAACTACCTGGATTTCTCAGTGTAGATGAAAATGGAGGTGCAGGCAGAGAAGGAACAGATGTGATGTGCTAAAAGTTTATTGAGAGCAATGACAGATGGATTTCATGGCACATAGGATGACTGGGGAAACCAGTAAGGGCTTCAGACATAACCTGCTATATGAACTTGAGCCTGTTAATATTAAATAATACATTTTATGTGGTTGATTCCATCGTCTTGGAATCAACCAGTAACACTGGCAGCAAACCAGCCCCAGAGCATGATGCTTCCATCACCATGTCTGACAGCTGGTACAGTGTTACCCTTAAATCCTCATCTTTATTCTAAACATGCCTCCTGTCATTGTACCAAATAGCTCAATGTTTGTCTCATCTGACCGTAAAACCTATCTCCAGATGGCTTGGCTTGTCCAAATGAACAGCTGCAAATTTTAGTCGAGCCTTGTTACGTTAAAAGACAATGTAGAACCTCGAGCACCATTTATTAAACGATTTGTGAAGTGAGTGTATTTATATATTTGAGTATGTATGCATACTTTTGACCCAGTTAGAGAAACAGAGTCAGAATTGCACCCAATTCTTGTTTTTTAAACTGATGTTCATTAGTTAAACCTTGTACTGGATTATGGGATGATACAGGCATTTCACATGTGTTTATTTATGCCCTCTTTTCAATTCTCTTATCAGGAAAACTGCCAAAAAAAGGAAGTATTCTTGTAAAAATCGAGTGTGCTAAAGTTCATCCACAATGATGTGAGACACTTGTTTTTACACATATTTTGGTTTTGTTTTTGTTAAAAAAAATAATGACACTGCATAATATGTTGTATTATTGTCATCTGATATAATTTTTTTTTTAAATTATATCCTGATATATAGAACCTTAGAATTGAAAGGGGGTGTACATTTGTTTTCACATGACTCTAAATATGTGAGAATGTGAAGATGGTTCTCATATTCTGAATAAATGTTCTCAGGTAATGTAGAAAAGCACTATCCCTGTTCATTACCATACCTAATGAACAGGGATCTTCTTTCTTTTTTCTTCTTCTTCTTCCTCATTGTGAGCCTAAAAAAGTTGGATGGATTTCGCTGGTCTCATTGAGAGAATATATTATGCACCACACAGTAATGTAATGAATGTGTGCACGTATAGGTAACAGAAAAGGAGAAGAATTACTTCTTTGCTGTGGATGCTCTTGTGCTACAGCTGCTTCTGTTGTTATAGTAGCATTTGGTATCTTTAAATATGGTGTTTGTCTATTCAAGAGGCTCTGTGCACTGTTGAATTTAATTAAAAGTGAAACAACAGCACCTAAAATAAAGCAGAATTTTAATTTGTCCTGAGTTGAGGTAGTAAGCCTTAAGGAGGAAACCTGAACTTCAATGAGTGCAAGATTATATAGACACTAAACTGATATATATTTGAATCCACGTCAAAGTGACATCAAATCAAATTTGTTTATTCTTAATCTATTTTCATTATTTTTACTGCATAAAGTATTGTTTCTAAAGTATTATTTGGAAAACGCATCTAATGACATGCATGTTTAATGGAATTAGATTAATATACCAGTATGGGATTCACTTCAAGAATCCCATACGACATAACAGAGATAAGAGCAGTCGATTACTTCTCATGCTACTAATAATTAATGGAATCTCTTCATATCCATCTGTCCGGGTTTTACCTGAATCAAAAACTGTTCACCTGGTCCACTTCACATTTGTTGTTTCTGGGTTCATTTGCTTTTACTTCAAACATGCAGGCTTTCACATGCATGGGAACCAAAACCAAATCCAAGCACACTCACAACCACGAGAGCAAACATGTACATATATAGGCCTGGCTACCTGTTGGGTTTAGGAAATAAAATGGAAGAGTCCGGTTTCCGGATGAAATATTCATCAGCAACTTTGCTGATTGCAACAAAATTTTTTTCCCGGCGGGGTAGGGTCTCCAGAGACAGGGGGGTCTCCACCTTTGGCCGCAGCATGCCCAGGTAAGGAGGCAGCATGTGGATGAAGATCTATGTGGAGAGTAAAGGTGAAGAAGAACAGAGATACTTTTACAATTCCCATTAAAGACAGTTCAGCCAGAAGACTGATTCCATGTTTCCATGTGCATAGATCCAAAGGTTTCTGGAACAACTTCACCTACAGTCGTGGCCAAAAGTTTTGAGAATGACACAAATATTAGTTTTCACAAAGTTTGCCGCAAAACTGCTTTTAGATCTTTGTGTCAGTTGTTTCTGTGATGTACTGAAATACAATAACAAGCACTTCATATGTTTCAAATGCTTTTATCGACAATTACATGACATTTATGCAAAGAGTCAGTATTTGCAGTGTTGGCCCTTCTTTTTCAGGACCTCTGCAATTCGACTGGGCATGCTCTCAATCAACTTCTGGGCCAAATCCTGACTGATAGCAACCCATTCTGTCATAATCACTTCTTGGAGTTGGTCAGAATTAGTGGGTTTTTGTTTGTCCACCCGCCTCTTGAGGATTGACCACAAGTTCTCAATGGGATTAAGATCTGGGGAGTTTCCAGGCCATGGACCCAAAATTTCAACGTTTTGTTCCCTGAGCCACTT
>VVHJ01032675.1:0-11386 GCA_015107715.1 Tylochromis polylepis
TAGCCCTTACGCCCTCCTTGGGTGTTTTTGTAGGCCAATGCAAGAATTTCATGCATTGGCCTACAATGGGAACAAGGTTGAATCTTGCAGGAAATCTTTTTAGCAAAATGTTTGAAATCCAGTGTCTTTTACTCTTACATGTCATCCATACTCTGTTGATGCATTTTGCGCCCTTTCGACACCTTTGTGGACAAAAATGTACACGCATAAAATCTGTCATAAAATCCTCATACAACAACATTAAGAATAAATCACTTAATCAACTTGAACCCTTATCAAAATGATAAATTGTCATTTTCACAATTTTAACTTTTTAAATGCCAGTGTAAAGATATTAATGACTAATTATTTGTTTAAAAAAAAAAAAACCTACAACAACTAATTATCTTCCATATAATAAATGGCACAGGGATGGAGCATTGGTGGTGATTAGAGTCTTGGACATATCAAAGATTAGCAACAAAACTGATTTGACTGCATTAATTTTTGTGTAGTACCAGATACTCTCGACACCTTCATGGCCAAAAATGCCCCTTTCACTTCCACTGTAACCACATTTTTTTAATCTCTCTGCCATTGCAGTATAAAACCATGCATTCTGTAATGTCAATATTTCATTTTGAAGAAAAGTAGTGATATTTGACATTTCTACTGTTTTCCACAAGATTCAACCTTGTTCCCATTGTAGGCCAATGCATGAAATTCTTGCATTGGCCTACAAAAACACCCAAGGAGGGCGTAAGGGCTAAGAATGTTTGCCAATAAGCTCAGGGAGGAGACAAATGACCCTGCAGGACAGACACGGACTAAATGTTTTGTCCTTTCCTGGATCGATGTTTGTTAGCCACATTCATGTCTTCAAGTGAAATCAGTGATGTTAATCAGTGATGAGGTACAATGATGAGTACTCTAGGATGATCTCAGACATGTTATATTTTTCCACTTTGTGACTTGATCAGCACACAGTGGATCTCATTACAAGGATTGTAGAAAACACTCTCAGGACCCAATATCTCAAGCAACAGCAGAATAAATGAGCAGCTAGCTGTTGAGCACATGTTGTAGGAGTATAAATAAGCAGCACTCCTAATGATCCAAGCATCTGAAAAACTATCCAGTGAAGAATATGCAGGGTTTTTTTTTAACAGGTTGTGTATAGATGGGTGACAAAAATCTAACGCAGGGTTCACCGGGGTAGAGACAATATGATTCACATCATTTTAATACTCCTCAAAACATGCAGTGACCCTCTGAATGGAGACGCAGTCATCCTGGAGGAGTTTATTTCTATCAAGATAGAAATGTTTCATCACAGAATAAAAGGACTCAGAGTAACTGTATTCATGAACTTCATCATCTTCATGAATGACCCTTTTCTCTAAATGCACTTCAGTGACAGAATAAATCGGCAGCTTGCAACAAAAAATATTGCCGTATGAGGATTTTATGGCAGATTTTATGCATGTACCATGAAGGTGTCAAAAGGGTGCAAACTTTGAGGGCACAAGGGCTAGCCTTGTTGGCTTTTTCTGTACTTTATCAGTAAGTAACAGCAATTTTGTCTTAAGATTGGTTTGCATTTTTATGTGTATTTGAAAAGCATTACTTCTACTGACAAACACAGGAAGAATGATTACTCAGTTCTCTACTTCTCATCAACTCCAGTATAGATTTTTGGAGTCTCTTTTGAGTCACTCTCACTGCTCTCATTGTCCTGTTTTACCTGCAGCAGGAAGCCATTATCTGTAAAATTGCTCTATTTACTGCTACTTCTTCAGCATCAAACCACAGGCTGACTGAGTCAGCAGCTAGAGTTTGGTGTAGCTGAAAGGATAAACTGTTTCTCTCACAATAGTGAAGACCCAAAACAAGGTTTTAAAAAAACAGAGTGAAAGAAATAAATGTTAGCTGCTATGTCAAAAATAAACAAGCATAAACAGGGATGTATTTACACTGCTAGATCTGCTCTCGATGTACATCCAAAACTAGATCTGCTCTCTGATGTGGCATATGTGTTTGGGAGACTGATGCTTGGCATTCATTTAGAGGCATGTTTACCACTTGGGAGTTACAAGTCCAATATTCACTCTCCTTTAGCTGCTAAGTGCTCTGCTTTGTTCTACAGCTTGTTGCTACAATGTTTTTGTTGCCACTGGATAAAAGATGCTAAAGTGCTATAAAGTGCTCTGCAGAGCTACGGGAACTGTGAAACTGAGTGCAGGTAAACTTTTTCACACAGCACTCTGTCAGTTCTAAGATCAGGATATAAAAACAATCTGGTCCCTAGCAGGTCTTAAAAAGAGTTAGGTCCAACCTCGGGTGAACAACAACACAACATATTACACTGTGTCATTATTTGTTTAACAAAAATGAAGCCAAAATGCAGAAGCAGTGTGTGACAAACTAAGTGCACCTTTACTGCTTACTGCTGGTCAGATGCACTTGATTAATTGATCATTAGCAGTTGATTAATTAATCACCTCAGCAACAACCTTAGAAAAGCAATTGTAGCTGCTTATCAGTCTGGGAAGGGTTCTAAGCCCATCCATCCTCTACCACTTATCCTTTTCAGGGTTGCAGGAGGGCTGGAGCCTATCCCATCTATCTTAGGGCGAGAGACAGGGTACAACCTGGACAGGTCACTGGTCTGTTGCAGGGCTAACACATACAGACATTTGCACCCACACTCATGGGCAATTTAGAGTTTCCAGTTAACCTAACCCCACTAACTGTCTTTGGATTGTGGAAGGAAGCCAGAGTAAACCCACACAAACACAGGGAGAACATGCAAACTCCACACAGAAAGGCCCAAGCCTGATGGTGGAATGGAACTCAGGACCTTCTTGCTGTGAGGCAACAGTGCTAACCACCATGCCACCATGCCATTCTAAGCCCATTTCCAAAGAATTTCAAGTCCATCATTCTACAGTAAGGAAGATTACTCACAAGTGGAAAACATCCGGGACACTTGCCAATCTTCCCTGAAAAGCACATCCCTGTGAATTCACCCCAAGGTCATACCATGTAATGCCTAGAAAATCTGCAAATAACCCAAGACCTACATCTCAGACTCTACGGGCAGTAGTTAGCATGTTAAAAGAAGAGAAAAACACTGAATAAGCATGGCTTGTCTGGAAGGGATGCCAGGAGAAAGTCTCTTCTTCCTAAAAAGAACATGGTTTGGGTTGGCAAAGCAGCATCTGAACAAATGTGAAGGGGTGATGATTTGGGTTTGTTTTGCACCCACAGGACCTGGCATCTTGCCGTCAGTGAGTCCAGCATGAACTCCTCTGTATACCAAAGTAATCCGGAGTCAAATGACAGTTAAAACTGGGCTGAAACTAGGTCATGGAACAGGAAAATGATCCTGAGCTCAGCAGCAAATCTACAACAAAGTGGCTGAAAAAGAAAAGAAGCGGAGTGCTGCAATGGTCCAGTCAAAGTCGACCTGATTAAAATGTTGTAGTGGGAACTTAAGAGAGCTATCAATAAATGAATTCCTGCAAACCCGTAAAGAAAATTCCTTCACCTTGATGTGAGAGACTCATAACGTCATATAGAAAACAACTACTTCAAGTTCTCGCTGCTAAAGGTGATTCTACAAGCTGCTGGATCAGGAAGCGGACACTCAGGAGCTTTTCACACACCGATTTTGCATTTTTGGTTTAGTTTTTGTTGAACAATAACACATGTCGTGTGTTGACATTAATCTGAAGGTGTACTTACCTCATTTAAAACCCAGGAAGAAGTGGATAGTTTTCATTATGTCCTGATATACCTTTTTTCTTTTTATTAACATCAGTCCCATGTATGACAGAGGAATTAGAGCTTGCACAAATGTGTCCGCTTCCCCTTTTCACTTTACTTGATTTCCCTTCTATAAGCTGTCATGATCAAAACCCCCAGAGCAGCTCAGTGTTTTGTTTTGTTTTGGTTCTTTTCCAAGGGTAAGAATGAAATCTGAAGGCTGCTAAAGCCGTGGTGTTTTGATCCAGATCACTGTTCTCAATCAACCTTACTGTTTTATTTTTTATGCTCTGTGGTTTAGACAAAGATCATTTAAACACTGCTAACTAACTTTCCCTCCTGCCACCTACAGCTGGCGTGCATGCCAAACCTGCTTCAGTTGAATACAAACCGGAGCTTGTGTTCTAGCTCCCCCTAGTGATTTGATAAAACAATTAACCAAAGGCTTTGCACACAACCGTCGAACATCATCACCGTGTGATGTAACAATGCAACAATAAAGACAAAGATTCGGTGTCTGAAACTGAAATCACATTTATTGTTTGTTCTGGAGTTGATTTACTTAAAACTTAACCCTTTGTGTACAGTACAGTTCTTTTCTTGACTGCATCTTTTTCTTCTCAGTTAACATCGTCATCTATCTTTTTTTTATTATTAACACTCTCTCTCACTCACTCACACACACTCACACACACTCACACACACTCACTCACTCACACACACTCACTCACTCACTCACACACACACACACACACACACACACACACACACTCACTCACACATACACACACAAAACAGCCAGTTACACTAGCTGAGGCTTAATCGGGTGATCTTAAAAGGGAACTAATAATGCACCGGTCTCCAATTCACACCTCACGCAGCAGTGCAGCCACAAACCTGCAGGAGGCAACAGTGTCTATTACTCTGTGAATGCAGACAGGAAGAATTATATCTCACCTTGCAAAATGGTCCCCTTTAAGGCCCGCTTATTAGAGTCCTTTTGATACCAGGACGTGACAATCATATTAAAATGTCTTCCTCGCATTCAGTCACTCAACCAGCTCCCGACCTACAACGCACTCGCCAGCACCAAAAGTTTCAGCTTGGAGAGACTAACAGATAAAATAAAAAATACTCTAAGATTCACCTCGCAGGACTGCAAATACAGAAATGCACAGAGCAATAAAAAATACATAGCATCAAATGTTGAAATCAATCACAATAGAGGAATTAAGATCACTTAATTTTTAAACTACCTCGCTAATAGAACTGCCAACGGCTCTACTAGCATCAACAGTTTCTTAAGTACATGTAGTTACTGTATATAGTATGCATCTATACTCCATAAAAGGGTTAAGGGTATCGTTTGGATCAAACAGTCATGTTTCAAACATGGGCAACACTGGAACAAACTCTAAAAGGTTTCCCGCCTACATGGACCCTTTGAGTTACCGCTTCGGTTCAAGGTTGATATGAGAGAGACTACAGACCTCCGATCCTCAGGAGGCCGAGGTCGACTGTGTTTCTGCATTTGGACTGAGGGCTGATGGTTCTCCAGAGCCCTGCTTTATAATCAAGTTTGGCTTGTGTTCACGTTTAATTGGAAAAATCTAACCCCCACGGAAATGAGAAGCCGCTTCAGCAGCCCGAGTCTTTAAAACTGGGGGAGTGAACGGCACGTACAGTGGATGCAGATCCACCGTTGGTTCAGTCCATTGTTCTGTGTGGGGGGGCCCTGGGGGAACCCGGTAGCTGTGCAGTTTCCTCCACCATCAGGTCCAATGTAAACAGCTTTTACAGAGGCAAGACAGGGAAGTAAACAGGCTCTTTGGCACATCCTAACAAGACGATGGATGCATGTAAGTCCAGACAGGCTCCCACATTTAGTTCGCTTTGACCTTAATGAGGTGTCTTCATATCGAGCGCGTTTACGTCTGTCTCTCTCTCTCTCTCTTTAAAATGGGGAAACAAATGCTCATTTGCTCTGTATGTACACTGACATACAAACGAACGCACGCGCTCACACTGCGCGCTGGCGTAAAAACGCACCGCCGACCTATTTTCAAAAACATTCCTAAGTTATACTCTAGCTTTTAAATGATCTAGCTTACCACATTCAGAAGCAACATAATAAATAAATAATTTGGGTTACATTGAAAAAGGCAGGTAGAAAATGGCAACACTGTGAATGGAGATGTGTAACCTTGAACACTGTGGCCTCACGTCTCCAAGATGAAAAAGCAACTGCAGCCCTATCTGTTGAAACCAGCAGGCTGTGGAGTGGTAACATCGTGAAAGATAAAACTGTTACTGGATTTGTAGTATGGGGCCTGTGTTTGATTTGAGTATGAATGTGTGCGTATAAGGTTTTGACAGGTGCTTTAAGTTACATTCAAGCAAAATGTATATTTTGGGGAGAGTATTACTTCATAGAGTAAAGAGTTTCCCTTTTTGGGTGTGCTTCCACTTTTTGTTCCTTCAGTCAGTCGGAATGCATCTTTCTCAGTCCACATTAGGGATGCACTGACTCCAGGACCTTACAGGTAACAGTGATTACAATACCATTTTGGCTGTTATGTTTTTGTTGTTCTTGGACAGGGGTCGCAAACCTGTGGCTCTTTCGTTCATCTCCTATGACTAATTTTTTAAATTTGGTGTCTTAAAAATCTTAGGATTTTTAAGACCGATACCAGTACTGATATTTGGTGCTTTAAAAACCGATATCAGCTGAATTTTTGTGCTTCCAGACACACGAAACATAAGCAGATTTGTCTAACATTTGTTTTGTGCAATTATTTCTTTGCTCGTTTGCTTTCTTTGCTTTGCCTGACTTTGCCTGAGCAATCAGCTGGTTGTTGTCTTTGTGGCATTCTATACACTGTTGCCAACAGTAAAGTTGCAGAGTGCCCTCTGGTGGCCAAACTGTGCAACACTCATAACATTCATAACATGAAGGGTGTTTCTCCCATCTCTTCTTTAGTTTAATTTTCATTTATTGGCTGTTATAAAGGTCAATACAGATATATCACAGATATATCAGGAAATAGCAGGCTCAATTAGCTGATATTGGCAGGTTCAAGTTTTAATTTTGTATTTATTAGCGGATATCATTGTGATCGTTTGCAGATCAGAGGGTTGATTGCTGTATGTAGCTGAAGGGGGGAAAAGGAGCACTGCCTCCTACTAAACTAGATTTTAGTCAACGTTTAATTTTTTTTGTTAATTTAAAAATTTTGTGACCTTAGCCTGGTTTTTCCCATGCTGTGTCCCATTTATCACAACAGGTAAATGTCGTACACCGATACCTGTAAATCCCATCTTATTTGCCAATGAGCAGATATCGTTCAACGAGGCCAATATCAACCAATATCAATGTTAGGTCCATATATCAGTGCATCCCTACATCATATTAATCTATTCAAATTGTATCATTAAGTGCTGAGTGTCCATATTAAAAGTGCCTTTATTAACACTAAGTGTTATCACATGTTTAAAGTCTGAACCACAAGACTAGCATGATTAGAACTGTCGCTTAATTTCAGTCAGGACCTTTAGGTGAGAGACTAAGTCAAAGCTACCAATGTGCTGGTAGAAATGGTCAAAATCTCACAGGTCTTTTAATGCGCTGTTCATAAGTAGAAGATTGGAGGGGAAGTTGTAGTAGACAAGGTGTTTAAGTTTAATAAAGGGCTATATTAAACCCTAAATCGCCCAGTGAATGAGAGAGGTACAGTAATGATCCACATTTGAACATTCAATATAAACAAGGCAAACACAAACATTAGTCCATCTCTCCTTATAACCTTGGACATTTCCCGTAATCACCCATCCCTGGTGTGCAGATAAGCCAGTAGAGCTTCGTTCTCATGGCAACGGGACTTAGTAACAGTCTAGAAAGCTGCTTCAAAAGGTGCTTGGGGCTCAGAGGGCTCTTTGGGAGGGAGAATGCTCCTCCTAAACACCACTTTGTGAAGGCCAAAGGACAGAAATGGGTGAACAAGTAGAAACTGGAAGAAATAAAATGAGAACAGGTGATGAATGTGAGCTTACGCTGTCTGGGTGGGGAGAGGAATAGGAGTTGGAGTTAGGGTTGGCTGCTCCTCTGAGACTTGAACTATCTCTGTGGCAGTGATGGCAGGAGCACACTCGGCCGCAGGCGAGGGGGAGCGGCTCTTGGGAGTCGTGTTGCTGTTTGAGGTGGAAGTGAGAGCAGGTGCGGTAGAGGTGGTTCTGGAGGTAGAGGTGGAGGCTGGGGCAGAGGCCTGGACTGGCGCTGGATCATCAGCTAGGGCAGGTGGTTCAGTGGCTGTTGCTTTGGAAGCAGCGGACTTGTTGTAGTTCATCTTGAGAATGTGCTGCTGGAGGTGTCTGATCCAGTCCTCCTGCACCGACAGCGGACCGTGGAACTCTACCTCGCAGAATCTGATGAAGAAAAACACACCTTTCAGGCTGGAAATTATCACTTACGGCACTACCAATAGCCAGTAAAATGACTACAACTACTGGGGCTCTAGCACAAAGAGATAAAACACAATCTGATGCTGTTAAGCCAGATTCTCTGTCTCTCAGGGGTGGCCCATTCTGCCATTTGTGCTGCAGCTATATCAGAACTTAAGCGCTCATTCATGTTGCCTGAAAATCCCAAATGGTTCACTCTTCTCAATATAGTGCATTAGCAACTTAAAGTGGAGTACTGCTCGGCAGGGCGTGGGAACAGGGATTGCTGCTTGGGGGATTAACAGACTATTTAAAACATAGGCAGACAGTCCTATTAATGCTACAGTCTCCAAATTTCTAATGCTCAGAGCCCTGAACATTTTCTCCTGGGTCCTGGAAAGCTATATCCCAAGACACAAGTTTCACATACCGGCACTTCAGGGTGTAGAACTTGCCCACCACTTTGACCAGCGGGTAGGAGGGTGGTTTGGGCACCAGGGCAGGGACGGTGCCTGTGCGCGGGGGCTTAGGAGGGCCGCTATCCCTCTCTGTTCCGTCCGGGCAAGATGGGTGCTTCAACGGCCGCCGCTCAAAACCTGAGCAAGAGGAGGAGGTAACAAACGAGGTTGGTGCAAAGTAGAGCTGCACCAAAACGCTTGTATGTCAGTATAGCTTAGAGGCAATTCAGTCATTTAAAGTCAAAAGGGGTTCAGTTTTCTGCCTAAACCTAAAAGATGTATAACATTGTAATATTTCCTTAACTACATAATGTAAAATGGTTAAACACTGACTGAAAAAAAGGCTAGCATTTACAGAGGGTAATTTCTCCTGTCAAGGGCTTGTTAATGCCAATATCTGGTCAGCCCATCACTTCTTTTAATTTTAGAATGAAATGATTGAAATTTTTTGAGAATATATAATATATAGAATATGTATGTAACTAAGCGATTGAGAGCCAAAACATATGCTCTATCCTCACGTACCTCTGGGCAGGCGGACATTGAGCTCACTGCGCGCCACCTGTGCTTGAAGCGGGTGGCTGCTGCCGAGCCGCGAGAGGCTGGGACTGCTGCGACCAGCCCTGATGGGAGCACCCTGGAAGTTGGTACCAGTTTCTTCCTCTGCAGTCTTGGAAGAGCCCTGGCTGACCTCGTGGCTCAGTGGACGCACCAGGCTGACAGCCAAAGAAGAAGACCACTGAGAGGAGGAGGAAGAGGAAGCCTTCTGCGATGAGATGGGGAGGATATGATCAGAATCTGCAGTGAGAGGTGAGCTGCTCTTCTGGAACATGGAAAAAATGAGTGATCCTATCAGCAGTATATTACCAAAACACTGGCGAGTCCTGGTATACTTGTTACCATGTAAACGTAAACACTGGTACATTAGCAAAAGTAAATAAAAACCCAGATAAGACTCTGAATTTCTTTCTATATGCCAAAAAGGCATATCTACAGTGCAAATATGACACTTAGAAGCTAGAGCGAGCCAGTAATTGGTTAGTTCAGTTTCACGCAAAAAAGTAGAAAAACGGTCTGTCCAAAGATAACAAACTCTACCACCAGTTCCTCTAAATCTCATTACTTACTAATTAAAATGTTATGCGACTTTTTTTAAAGTCATTTTCGGGAAGGATATCTGCTAACAATTTCCTGGCCCGGTGCAGGGACTGACTTGCTAATTTAAGCTAGCCAGGAACTAGAGACATTTAAGTAATATCAGTATTTTCCCACAACTTATTGTGATAAAGACAATAAACAGCTATCCACAACATGTAAAAAAAAAAAAATCCTAATTTGCAAAATGTATGGTTAAGGGAAAAATGATGACTGTAATTTATAAAATGTACCTTTTAAAGGTTTTATAGAAGCATAGTTGCATAAAAAAGTATTTAAACTATTACAATTTTTGTTGTTTTATCTTCACTTTCTTTAATTTAAGTGGGTTTATATCATCATCATCTTTGTATCTTTTTCCCCCGTAGATTAAGTTTATATTACTATAACAAGAACTGTGCTGTAATTAGCCCCTTTCAAGTACACAGCACCCATATTCCTAGGGGTTCATAAGTACCTGGACACAAATTGTTCTCAGCAGCTGTTAATCATTACAAAGTTAGTTAAAAGATGGTAACTTGTGTCTGAGAGTTCTGAGGTGACATTTAGATTAATACCGACTTTGTCTCTTCATAATCTGACAAGTCCTGTGCACGATTTTGTTCAGTTCTGATACTTTCCATACAATATTTAGGGTGGCTCAAACTCTATTCATACCTTTCTACATTTATAATTACATCAATTTTAACAAGATTCCCAGGACTACTGGCTGATGCACCTCTCAGTGTCGGGTCTTTGTTGGATTTCTTAAGGACATCTGCTATAGGTAGTTTTATAGGCCCACTACATTTGTCCTCCAGTTGTCCAGTTTAATTAATTTAAGGACACACAGCACACCATGACAAAATAAGTTTTAGCCTAATTTTTGGGGGGATTCACCTTGTTGATACAAAAATACTATTTTATGTCTGTCAAACTGTATAGTATTTGAAATTTTTAATAGATTCAGTTAAATAATGGGGAAAAAATGTTTTTTTTGCCACAGGCTAGTTGGTTCTTTGCTAAGTTGTCCGTTATGTGTAGACACAACCAGGGCTGGACTGGGACAAAAAATCGGCCCGGTCATTTTGACTAGAGACCGGCCCGCCAGGTACTATAGGAAAAGTAGCTGTCAGCTACGTAGAAAAGGATCCTGGTGTTATTTGTCTCTCAGAAACAGTTCATAACTTCCCGTCAACTCATTCATGTCACCTAAAAGGTAAACCTGTTTCTCCATCACCTGTTCAGCTCTGATCAGTAAGGACATCTCCTGGTTTCATCTTCATGTTTCCCTCTCACCACATATCCAAACCGATATCATGACCAGCAGCTTTTATGCCTGTGGCTCCAGCAAACATCAGCTGATACTAGAAAGTAATGTTAAATAAATTCTAACAACAGCTTATCAAGCTTAAACGTGCTGCTGTTGTTTAGCGCGACATCCGCTGGTTTCCTGTTTCTGGCGCAAAGTGGGCGATAAACAAACGAGAGAGACTTGAGACAGAAAAGCCGATCAGCTGATCAGTTTCATGACTGAAGTAGCAACAGGAGAGGGAGGGGGAGAGGATGAGCGAAGAAGAGGCGCCTGCGCAGTAAAGACACAGAATAAC
>VVHJ01032677.1:0-18601 GCA_015107715.1 Tylochromis polylepis
ATGCAGTTGCGGGCAGCGAGGTCTCTGTGGATGAAGTTCTTGTTGCTGAGGTATTCCATTCCCCTGGCAATATCGGTCATGAACTTAACCAGCATTTGAGATGGGAGGTACTGCAGGATAATACGGAGAGAAACAAGTTTTGTTTTTGTTCTTTGTCCGACAAAGCTGGCGTGCATTTTCTGTGCAACAGAGGGCACCAGAGCCCATCGTGTTTTAAGTCTGAATGGATCACTCCTTTGCTCCAGATACTCCTCATGTGGAAACAATAGAGTTCAGCTCCACTGTATTCTTAGAAACTGTGCTGAACTCACGGGGTGTTTCAACACCCCGTATGGATCTTGTTTTGATTAGGCTTGTGTTACCCAGCTTGGCTCTTCAGGGACTTACTGCGTAAAGCAATTCTCATTTACCAAATAAATCCCCCAAAACAAGTATTAATACGTAAAACTGCAAATAAAGCCTTGTGTTTTCATAATCTCTGACTGTACGTGTTGCCGGAGAAAGTATGGGTGGAGACTTGTTTAAGAGATCTTTGCATCTCTGTTGAACTTTGGAACCCATTTTGCTGACAGACATGAGAACTTGTAAACTCCAAACCTAATAAGCTGTTAAACTGTTTGGGACTGTATGTGCGCATATGCATATATAGGTGACTGTGAGTGTGCATGTCTGTTGCTGACTTTGTGCATTTGTTTGCTGTAATCAGACTAACCACAGGACAGTCACCCAGCCTTGAGTATAGCAGGTAACTGTGCAGATCTCCATGTTTCATATATGGCAGGATGACCACAGGGGAGGGATATCCTTCACTCTCCACAGTCTGTAGACACACACCTATTAAGAAAAACAAAAAGAGCTTAGTATGCAAAGAGACTTCATGTCTGTTCTGTCTATTCAGAAATTAACATCACTTTTAATCCCGAAAGTCTTGAATGTGTATTTAAATGAGCGTCTTCATCTATGAAGAAACAACACACAATAACTACAAAACAAAGGATTTGTTCCATGGCTCTGTTTTCTTTGGCTCTTACACAGAATACACAGTATATCGTGAATATTTCTTTGTGAGTTTTATGGATCGTCCTAAAAAAACAACTGCACTGAGCAACAAAAGACTTTTGTTTGCCTCCAGCGTTTTCAGTTGGATGCAGACAGAAATTTCAAAACCTAAATGGCTATGTACCATTAAGTGTAAATTAGAAGAAAACCCAACCTTTTGCAATTTGAAATAGCCAACTTTTGACATGCCAAGCAGCAAAACTGCCAACTCACCAAGGAGCCTCATGACATTGGGGTGGTCGAACTCTTTCATGCAGGCAGCCTCTCGGAGAAAATCTTCCATCTCTGAGCGTGTACATATAGCAACTGGGGAGAAGAAGGTACGGAGGTGAAGCCACATCACCCATATGTTACTCCCTTGGATTTATTTAAATGTGAGCTGATGCACGTCAGCATTTTTAACCACTAAGTTTGTTTTCATTTCTCAGCTAGAGTCCCCTCCATAATTTAGTTTTGAAAAATTTTTTTTTTTTTTTTTAAATTATATGGGGTAAAACTTTCTCTTCTGCCAATATTTTCTAAAAGCTGACTTTGTCCGTTTTCTGATGAAAACTGAGATTTTTGCCCTGAACACTTGTAAATTTTTGACCCAGGAGGCTGCTTATCAAATGGCCTGTGTTCCAAAGATGAAGGGATTCATTGTGGTGATTGCTGAGTACTTTTACTGTCTACTCACTTTTCATAGTCTTGACAGCGACTTTGAGAACAGACTCTTCTTGAGTCAGCAGCCCTTCCATCACAGAGCCAAACTCCCCTGAAGACAGAAAAATGTAGTTTAAAAGCAATTGAAAATCACCTCTCATTAATTTCTCGACCGTAAACAGTTTATACAACTATCACACAGCAAATAGTTTTACTATACAAATGTATAACATATTTGTCTGACAGGAGATAAGCAGAAACCTTGCATTGGTGCTACGGCAGACAAGTCTATGAACATGTACCAATCTTGAAAAAGAAGTGTTAACAAAGCCCTTTTCGCCTTGTCGTCTGTCTGGCACTCCATTTACTGATACTGATACATAATAAGACCAAGTTATCCCAGTTATACAGAGTAAAATATATATTTTTTAAAAAACAAACAAAAAAAACCACCAAGCACTACCTTCTCCCAAGGTCTTTCCCAGGGTTAATTTATGTCTGTCCACCATCACATCTTGGAGCTTCTGCTTCAGCTCGTCGCTGATGCCCAGGCTGTTCACTGAAGAAAGGGGGGGGAAAAAAAAAACAGAATTTTAATGCTGCAGTTGCCTGAAGCAATTTAATTAACGACGCAGAAATGAGAGAATAACAGCCTGATTTTGCCAAACGGCAATGCATGACACTAAGCCAAAAACAAAGTGTTTACTTGTAAAACTCCCCCAAAATGAGCATTAGTCTTTCCAGTTTTAATCAGTTTGTTGGTCCCATCAATGCATTATTTGAAGCTGCATTCAGATAATACATTATCTTTTGTTATGCACTTTTTCAGGCGCATGTTTTTGTTATAAAATAAGTCTGAAATAGGTTTATGGGTGAAAAAAACAAAACTTATAAACATATTTTAAAGTGAATCAAAATGTTACCAGGACCTAATAAATAATATAACGTACTGAAAGTAAAAGTGCTTCAATTACAATACAAAGAAAAAGTGCAATATTCTTTAAAAAATAATATTTAAAAAAAAGCTCTGTTGGGAATACGTGACCCCAGTTTTGTTTATTACCCTTTTCTATAAGACTATGTGAGCCTGCAGGGACCAGGTTGGGTTGAGGGACATGAGGTCAGAGGATTAAGCTGGTTTAAATACTCACTCCACAGCTGGCTGTCATTGAGCTATAGTGGTAAGCTGACTGCGCTACACATTTTAGCTCTGTTTTCACATCTGGGCCAGGATGTGACAAGGCTAGAACATGCTCAGAGATCCCCCACCAGCTGCTGCTACACCATCAATCTGTCATGTGTTGGACGGCAATTTACTCGATCTTCAGGCATGTTCCAAAACATCCTGGCGTGACCAGCTATTAGCCAAGGCTTCTAACATCTAGAGCTTCAGGGTTTGACTCCACGCTGAGAACTGGCTGAAATTACTGGTCAGTGTGCACAGCTTTAATTCTGTCCAAATCTCTCCAATCTGACCCTTTCCCTTTTTCCCAGTGCAACTTTCTTCATTCACTCCGAGTCTATAATATCTCTCCATCTCTGTATCTTGGCCCCTCTTATTTTACTCACTGAATAGTTTTTTTCTTCTTTTCCCTGCAGTTTTATCTTACTCCTGGCTTCTTTGCGGCTATGGCAAGCTGAGACTTGACCATGAGGACTAAAATACTGTGTGTACTGGATACAATGGCAAGACAGGTATATCAAATCATGAGGACTCACAGGGACTGCTGGCTGGGGAAAGCACACACACTACTGCAAAATACTTCACTGATGCTACCAGTATGAGTTAAATGGCACTGTCACTTTATTTCCCAACGGCACATACCTTTTTCCAATTTGGAAATGTGGAGCTGTTGTCTTATGTTGTTTTTAACATCTCCAGTGTCACGTTAAATTTTACTTTCGTTTGCTTATCTGAAGAGTCTAGTTTAATTTTGCTGTTCATGCTTGATTGCACAGGCCATAACTTCATTACTAGATTTCCTGCACATCTAATTAATAGGCCTATTAAAAGACTGCCTTATGTAATATAAAATGCTCACTGTTGCTATGGTGTATGTCAGCTGACTGAACTCTCCAGGGCTATTATCAATCACTGTGGGAAATGAATTAACTGTTAGTTGCATTTCTGGCTTTGATCAACCAAACAAACTAAAGATGTTTTTCTTGCTTTGAAATAATGAGAATAGAGCTGTAATTGTGTGTTGCTTTTCTTCCACAGAACTGCTGGATCCTGTTATGTCTCTTTCTTTAAGGGCAAGTTTGGGCATGCTGCTAATAAAGAGTACCTATTTCTGCCGAAGGGACAGTTTGGTGTAAATACAGAGTATCGGCTTTCTGACAAACATCCCAGAGTAGAGAGGAACTCACATGTTGCTTCTGTAGTCCTACGGCTGTATGAGCGGCGAGCGCGGTACCTGACCACCAGCTCTCCACTCTCCATCATGGGTTCAAACGCCTCTCTGTGAATGCATACATCATAACAAACAGAGCAAAACACAAAGACAGGTCACACCAGTGAACAGAAGTGAAAGATGGCATTGGGCCACATTTCATGACGCTACTTTTAGTCTTTCAAAACAAATGTTATTGCTACATATAAATGCTTTAGAAGTGTGCAAGTGAGGCAGCCGGGCTGAGACCCAGAAAAAATTGAGACTTTTTGGTTTGGCACAGTCACCGAGTCCCTCCCTTCCACCCACAAAGAGCAGTAACACCCTACGCACCCAAAGCGCGTCTCCTTGTGCCGCAGCTTGGCCACGTAAACAGCCAGGAACACAGCTATGGACACAGCACCGGTAATGGCCATCACCACATAAAACCAGTGCCAGGAAAAGGCTGGGGGCGATGATGGACCTGAAGGAAAGGGTGTGGATGGAGACAGATGAGCGTTTAGTCATGTAGGTCTTGTAATTTGGAGTGGGGATTTAGGAGTTTAAAGCAGTAATTAAGTTATTTTATCAAAGAAGAAAGAAGACATGATTTGTGTAAGTTACATTAGCTAGATGACAAAAAGCATGCTAAGACATACATGCTGAATTATTGGGAATACTGATATGAATCAAGTAAAGAAAGTGACAAAGTAAACTCCTTAAGCCAAATCAAAAAGTCCTTCTTCTCCTAAAAATATAGTCCTTTTCTTAACTCTAGAAATATTTTGCTGCGCCATCTCCCACACTGAAATTTACTCTCCAGTCACTGCCACAATCTACCGCCGAACACTCACAATCTCTACCCAATGTTTACAACTTCTCTGTCTTTTCTCACTCATCCTCCCCGACTTTCCTTGCTTCTTTTTCTCCTCTCATTTGCCATTCTTGTTGTTTGAATTGTCTGTCTAGCTCTGTTAGACAAAGCAAACAGAGATGCTGCACTGCTTCTGCCAGTTATAAATATTTATGATGCTTCTCCTCGTTCACCCCATACCCCTCTTCCCCTTCCCCTTCTCTGTGAGATCATCTTCTCTTTTTTCTCTTCCTTCCCTTTTTTTCCCAAAATACACAGTCAAGGAGACTAAGAAGAAGCAGTCCAGTTGTGGAGGGAAAAAAAAGAAGCATGAGCTCATTCCACTATCACTGTCATTGTGTGCTACTCAGAGAGGTGACAGAAGAATGTTTGTATGTTTGTATGTGCACATAAATCCAGTCATTGCTCACCTCTAAATTCACCCATTTCTGCTGGTGTAAAAATAGAGAGCATGTGTTAATATTTTGACTTTTTAAAACTTATCCAAAATTATTTTCATGTAAAATGAAATCATATCAAGTCTATTTTAGCAACCACACTTTCATCAAACGAAATGATTGCTTTTTAAAGATAATACGTTAATCACACCTGCCGGAATATATTACGATTTTATTACTCACCAGGAACGTTGAGTGTCAGGGTCTGAATGGGTGCCCAGGGTCCTTGACCCGCCCCTGTATAGGCACACACTCGGAAAGAGACATTGGACAAGGGGACAGACAGATTGATTGCGAACTCAGTGCCCAATCCAGTATCGACAACAAACTGAAAGGAAAAAAAAGGGACTGTCATTATTAAGAAAAATGGACATTTCTCCATGTAAATTTAACAACTTTGTTGACTGTGAATGTGCTCCACACTGACCTGCTGAGTAGCAGGTGTGCTGTATTCCACCATGTAACCCTGCAGCTGTCCATTTAGTTTTCCTGGTGGCTCCTCCCACATTACTAGTACCTCCGTCCCATTTAACTTAGCAGTCACATTAGCTGGTGGATTTTCAGGCACTGAAAAAGAAAAGAAAGCTTAGAAGCATCTCAATATTCTCCCTCCTCCTGCAGACTAGTTTTGCTCTGTTTTCCCCAGTAAACTGTGTGTTTACTGTGTGTTACCTTGCCCACTGGCAGGTGGAATTAATCAGTGCAACTGGGAGCACCTGTCCATTTAACTTGTGTCTTTCACACAATTTGTATTGACTCATGGAAACAATCATAGCAATTTTCATTTATAATTATTGTTAAGTGTACCATCAGTACTTTAACTGTGTGCTAAGTGGCCTGCGTCCAGTGGACTGGAGTTAGCCAGGCATGTGTTGTTTTGACAGCTTAAAGCCTCTAGGGTGTGGATAACTCTAGCAGCTGGAGGGAGAAGATGTCAAAGAATGTGGAGAATCTGGCTTTATTAGGACAAAAAGGCATCTGAGGGCACCGCAGACAGGGTTGATTAGTCAAGTTCAGAAGCTTTTGTGTCTTTCTTTGTCATTGTGGTTCAGTAAAGTCCTGTGTCTACTTCACTTCATGCAGTTCCTTTTCTGTTGGCCATTCCTGTTATTGCTTTATTCATTCTTTTCTTGCTTTGTGTTTGGCATTCGGGAGAAGAGTGGGGAAAAAAAGGCATCTGGCTACCAAAATACCCACTGAAGAGAAAATCTAGCTGAATAACATGCTAGAAATAGTGTGAGGAATTTATGCACTGTATGTGTATGTTAGTGTGTGTGTGTGCGTATATGTGATTGATGCACTGTTTAGCACAGAAAACCAAGAAAACGTTCAATAAGAAGAAGTGAGGGCTTATTGCCTGTGTTAGTGTTTAAAGCTTACTTTGTGTTTGCTTCTCACTCTTTGCATGCACTCAAAGTCACACAAACAAGCTGGACACACACCCACGCATAAGTTAAGTCACCGTGCGTTTGGGAAACACGGCCCAGCCCTATGGATGATGTTATCAGGAAGCATTTGGCGGGTGATTGTTTCCACATGTGGTCCTTATTCTGCCTGCCAGCGGCAACAAAAGCAACCTCTAAGTCAAGTTTGTTCCAGCAGTTCGGCTCCGCATTTGCTTCATCATCTGTCGGACTTTCTCTCTCTGCCTTCTCCACCTCTTTGTTGCCCATACTCTTTTACTCTCCTTCTCATTTTTCTCTCTTTCCCTGACTTGTATCCAACACAATTCCATCGTCTTCTTTCCAAGTTTTCTTCTCCTTCATTGCTCTCCCTGTGGTAATGCCTTTCTTTGTTCATGAAACCGTGAGTTCAAGTGAACAGAGATCTTGATGTAAAATGTAGGAGAAAAAAAAAGAAGAAAAAAAAGAGTTTCCTTGGACAAAAATAATTAGATTTGTAAGCTTCAAAAAGGGAAATGAGATGTGTGTTTGTGCTTTTTTTGTAAAAATGCCTCGTGTTTTTTATTCTTCTGAAAGAAAGGAAAGCAAGCCCCGACTTGGCAAGAGATTGAGAGAGAAACTCTTGAGCCACAATTAGTTCACTACAGCAAAGGTTCAGATTTGGATCCACAGCAGACTTACTGTTTCACATCCTGTTGGGGTGAAGAAAGTGTCAAATGATCAGATTTGGAAGATTTTGAAAAGTTGTTTGAGAGCAGGGATGCGACTCTTTCCTCATTCTTTATTCTTTTTTTTCCATTCTTACAGGCTGGTTGCCCTTTGTGTGGGTCAACATATGTTTAGAAAAAGGTCATCCTTAAGCCAGAAAATGACTGGTTCCCATACATGAGAACCAGGACAGCTCTACACAGGAAACATGTGCAACACAAATGTTAGTGTCATCAAAAATGTCTTAACTTTTAAGGCCATCCACCTTCTTTCAATTTAACAGCACAACTGACTGCTGTCTGTCTGGGAAAAAGAGTCACTTAATGCTTGAGAATGCATTTTTGCTGGCAATAGTATTAAGGATTAAATGTGACACGTGTGCACATTGGGGTTTGTCATTATGACTCACTTCCACTGGGACAGTGAATTGGGCTGTCCTGTGACTGTTTATTACATCTCTTTGGGGGTACAGACTGACGTTATGCAAGGTGTGTATAGAGAATCGGGACTCCATTAACAGCCATTTAGTTTCTTAGTAAGTGATTCCTTGTTTATTCTTTGTGTGTGTGTGTGTTCTGTTTTGATTTTTTTTTTCTGGGGTTCTTTTCAGACAAATAAAACAGACTTTATGTAAATGCATATGTAAAATCTCATCTCATCTCATCGGAGCTTTAGGATTAGCAGGTTGACATGGGTCGACTCACTTCCTCTCCCTCTGAGCAGCCCTACCCCCTCGTCCTCCAGGGAAAAAAGTAGACTTTGGGAAAATAGCTAGATTAGTGTTTTCTCAAAGCACCCCCTTCTCCCATTTTTTTTTTCCTGCTCTTCCATCCAGTCCTTCCCTACTCCCACCACCACCACCACTTTTTCCCTTTTTCCCACAGCGCCTAGCTCTGTGTTCTGGAAAGGAAAATCATAAGTCAACTGAGGTTAAAAAAGAAGGGGGGGTGAAAAGATGAGGGAGTCAAGTTGAAAAACTGGATTCAGAAAAACTTTTTCAGCTTGTTGGAGGATGCAGGAAATCATGTCCTCAGCAATGTTTGTTGGATGAGGTAGAAAACAGTGGCTGAAAGATAAATGAGTAAAAGTAAGCCCAGGTCATCTGAAGGATCCAGATGAAGGACACGAGACATAAAGGGAGAGAGAGTGCTGTGTATATGTATATGCACAATTTATGAAAGATTTAAGGAGGCAGAAAGCTACTGAAGACTTCAGGCTCACGAGTAAAACCTTGTGGGAGTTTGTCAGAGACTTCAGCACTGAACCACATGGGAAAATGTGGAAAATATTGCTGTGCTGTAACAGTTGAACTCTCTCCATTATTCTCTTACTCAGTTTACCCTTAATGCCTCCTGAACTATTTTTCTCAAAAGCTAAATGTTGTGTTTCACTTGTGATTTTTTTTTTCCTGTGAAACGAAATGAAGATTGCTTTCACTTAAAAAAAAAAGAACTGAAAATTCGGCATGTTCAAGGAGTGCTTCCCTTTTGCGTCTCCCATTTATGAGAAAATGAGAAATACTGTGTTTACAGATTACAAGCAGCTTCCTTCATGGAAACCCCCAATCACTGCTCCTGTGGCATATCTCCTCTCTCCATTCCTATTTATCCAGGGATACAGAAAGCATGAGCTGGCATGGAAAATCCCACCTCAGTCTAAACTCAAACACAGGCTAGCATTAGAGTTTGGACAGAGTGCTGCAATCCTAACTGAAGCCTTTCAGGAGAATTTAGCATCTACCTTCCTTTTCCCCATCACAGCCTCTTCTGTCCCTTCAGTGCCAGTCAGCCTTCTACTTCAAGAGTTTACATTTAAAGCTGGGTTCACAAGGGTACAGTCACTCACATCTGGTAACCTTCATAAACACAGACTAAGGAAAAGGGGCACAGTAAGGAATATTATGACTAATAGTGCACTATAAACTAATTCCCTAACTCCATGTTATCAGAGAGTATGTTCAGCATAAGTCTTGACTCATTTAGATCCAAGTTGAAAAACATTCAAAAGACTCTGATCTGCAGTGAATTAAATCCACCTTAAAATAGATCCAGAAAAAAAGGGGTCTTGGGGCAAAAACACTCAGTGAGTATTAATGTGAGTACAGTGTTGCTGAGAACACTTCAGATAATCTTTGGGAACTTTTGCCAGCTTGAATTCTAGACAAGACAGTAAACAGTCAAAGTGACTCATGTGCAAAGCATAAGACAGCATTCGAACACAGCTGCAGTACATTAACTACATCTTAAACATAACATCAGTATCAGATATGCAGACCTAATAAGTGAATTAGACTTAAGTCAGAGTTCCAGACCTAGCATATGAATAGGGCTTTAATCTACTTTATCATCCTGGAACAGAACAGCTAGGCCCCATGAAGCCATCATCTTTATTATTACTGTTTTAGTGCCACTGAATAGGCTTAGCTGAGAAAACAACACTAACACATGTTCATTGTTACTGAGGGCATCATTCTGTTAGCCTGCACTTGCTTCATGCACTTGTACATTTAGCAGTAAAAGTATCCTGCTGTCATTTGTTTGAAATGCACTTATAGAAAAATGACCCTTAGTACAGAATAAAAACACCATAAAAAGCAACTCAGTTGTGTTTTCGTTACTGTGTAGCTTCTGTCCTGGACTGGTTACAGTTCACAGAAGGAAGGCAGGAGACTCAGAGCTCAGTCAGTAGTCAGATAACAGTGCCTTGACCTTGAAATACTTCTGAAGAAATAATCTCATACACAGTGACATAAAAACATTCACACATCCGGACAAGACATCCTTGGTGAAAACAAACAACTCTGCACTTGGAAAACCAACCTCCTTCTTTGGTACGTAGCTCCACCCAGGGAGACCAGTCGGATGGGCCTTGGCTGCTATGGCAGGCCACTCTGACAGCATAGAGGGTGTGAGGCTCCAGGTCTTTGATGATGTGAGAGGATCGTGGCATGGACACAGTCTGATTATGGATCAGCCGATGTGGGCCTGCTATGATGGACTCTCCAGAATGTTTGGCCTGGGACATTAAGATGATGAACATTATACTTTGTAATCAGAGGTTTCTATTAATCTGATTTACTGATTTATGTGCAAACAAGAAGATGATGCTGTTTTTGGAGTCCAAACAAAGACTGAAAACAATATGAGGAGAAAATAGAAAATCACTTTGGACCATGTCAATCTCTTTAACAAATCAAGAAATTTCTGTATGAGTCTCTGTGCTTTGCCTGTCTAGACAACTGTTTATTTAAATTTCTTAACAGATAGATGACTTGATTGTGCAGAGAAAATGGAAAAAACTGAATTCTTGTCTCTGCAGGTTCTTAAGCTATTATTTGTTGCTGCTGGTGGTGAGGGGTCATTAAGTGTTAATTTTTAACAATGCTGTAAAATGCTCCTTTGCTGCTCTGAACAAGAGCCAAACTCAGCAAGGTAGACTAAAAGCAGAACCCCGCCAACCAGACATCACAGGCAGAAACCTGCTGTCTCTGCAAAGTCTTCATGGTAAACACATTTAAAGAGGAACACCAGAAAAAAAAAAAAACTTCTCTGCAGCAATTTTATAACCACATTAAAGTTGCTGGTCTAGGCCATTATTCTGCTACATTGTTCATTATCAAGAAGCTTGCTTGGGAAGGGTGGACTTCACAGGTAGAGTTAAAAACATTATAAATAATATGCCTAAAAATGAGCACCCACACAAGCAGATGTTTGTAGCAGATGCTGATGTGTACTGTTTTGCCATATATTTTAAAAACATGAGCAGTCAGAAGTCATGTGCTATGGCAGGCTTAAGGCTTTTTCCTTATGGCATGAGTTAGTCATCTGAGGATGCAACTTAAGACATCTGAGGATGTCTTAAGACATCTGAGGATGTCTTAAGTTGCATGAATGAGGAGACCTGTATGAATGTGTGTGTTTGTGTGAGAGCTCGATGAACAGAGTTAGTCCAAACTCGATGAATCACCGTCCAGCCTGCAAAACAAGTGTGTTTAATCTAATAGTACAACTCAGCCCTGAGTCACACTCCAGCATGCATTCCTCTTGTATGGCTCAGACTCACAATACCTGCTGTCACTGCCTTTTCCTGTTTTCTTTTAACAACTTTCTACTACTCCTTTCTTTCCTTCTTTCTTCCCTTCTTTCACCTCTCTAAACCACTAAACCTTTTTCATGTTTCTCTTCACTACATAAACAACCGTTAAATTCAGATTTTTGCCCCATTCTCCTGAAGTAGGCCCCTTTTCTTTTTCCCCTACAAGGGTAAAGGGGTTAGAGAGAGATGGAGGAAGGGAGGGGGCAATAGTATCAAGAGGTATGAGGGGCAGCTTTATTGGAACCAGACGTTTAGGGGTGGTGCTGCAGTGTTCCCTTCTCCAGGAGAAAATTTTCCTCCTCTTAGCTATGAGCTGTAACGGCCTCAAAGCATGATAGTGGCAGAGAGACACTTACAGAAAGAGAGGGAGGGAGGGAGCAGTCCTACATAAGTCCAAGAGGCCACTTTCCCAGAGTGAAACATGACCCACTGGTACATGAATAAAGCAGGGAGGGGTAGAGGATGAGTTATGGCAAGAAAAGAAAAGCAAAATCTCCTTTCTTTAAAACTAGGCTAGCAAAGGGCTCTGAACTAGAGAATTAGTAAACAGTGGGTCAATGATCAATTGTTAACAGGTAGCTCAAACAGCTGCCGTGGTTATTCCAGCTAGGGTTCTGAGCTAGTTGTTATTCACATCTCCCACATTTATCTCACTTATTTCTCACCTGAACAGAGCAGTTGACTATCTGGTAGACACCTCCGAAACCAGGTTGCCACGATAAATGAAGTGTGGACTGAGTGATCTCAACAGCTCTCACATCCTGAGGTTTGGCTGGGAGAACTAAAGCAAGAAAGAAAAAAAAAAAATAAAGAGAGAAAGAGAGAGAAACAAACAAATGCAAAGCAATAGTGAAGTTAGCACATTTGAACAACATAATTATATGCAGATAAACCAACAATGGTTGAAGTGATACTGCTTGCATAGGCTGACACCTACCAGTGATGGTACCAGATCGAGAGGTGGCCACACCCTTGCGGTTTTGGGCCTCACAAGAGAAGGTGCTGGTCTTGTTCAGACCTGGATAGAGAAATGAAACATGCAGGTGTGAGGAGGAAACACTTCAGCATGCTGAGTTGCATTTGATGTTAATGTGAGAAAAATATCACTAGAGTGAGAATAGCATGAGCCTAAAAGTTTCCATTGAGTAACATCCTCCGTCCGTCAACAGTATTAGCTAGTACAGTGCTTCTTCCTGAGAGTGTAATAATTGTTAATCCAGGGAAGACTTTTCACCATGACTAAGAATTTACACTTTGATTTATGGTATATAAAGTGAAAAAAGTGTGCAGTTGCTTCAGGTTTTGTTGAGATAAGACTGTTAAACTTTTATACCTTATCTAAGCATTTCAACAAATTAACTGTATTCCATTGTGAACAATGAATTTTAAGGTGAGTAAATACATGCAGACACAGTAATCGAATCAAATGAAATCAGGTTTACTTGTTGCACGTGTTTAAACAACGAGAGCTGATCAAAGTTGTGTACTAAGACAAGCGAAAGAGAGGAAGAAAGAGCAGGATAAAAAAAAGTGTAGTGTGAATTTCAATGATAAAATATCAATTACTATAATATTAAGTTTGATCAAGCCAATAAAAAAGGAATATAAATCTTGAGATTTGTCTTAAAAGTGTTATTTTGAGGCTCTTAGAGGACCAGAGGCAGAGTAGGTGGAGATTTGCTGATTTTCAGGTTGAAAGACATCAAAGATGTGCTTAATCTGGTATAAATCGTAATATTTTCAAGACCTGCATGTAGTTTCGATTAAATTATTTTTTTTCCTCAGTTGGCTAGTATTACCAATAAGATTTTCCACAAGATCATCAAAAAAAAAAAAAAACCATTGTGGTTTTAACTGCTATTTGACGTCATTTGAGGTTTGGTTTTTCAAAACTGCAGCTTGTTGGTAAAGCAAAAGTGACGAGAGTTGTAAATGTTTTTTGCTTTGTAGTTTGGAGAACAAAGAGGGCAGCCTAACTGAAGTCTAGGTGTAAAATGCTGAGCTGCTGCCTTCAAGAGGCGCTGGGGCTCCTGTGAAGGGGACAAACTAGTATGACACACTCTGACATGCAGCAGAGAATGAGTCCTCTGACAAAAGTGACTCACAGCGTGCTCACACGTCAAGCATTTTGTAACGCAACACAGGCTTACAGACACACAAACAGACAGTGAAACATGTGACATTCAAGTTTATCACTGTTATCTAACACCCCAACATTGTCAATAAGCCACAAGCTGAGACTGACAGAATCATGCAGTGTGTTTGTCCTGTGCCGACGGCACCATGTCCCCATTGTGCTGTGGGCGGAAAAAGGACAGGGGGTACGATCCTCGCTGGCTGCAGTGAGGGGAGCGAGGGATGACCACTAGCTGTGTGCAAGAATGAACTGCTCATCAAGTCAGCTCGAGATTGCGCCACTTGCTCGTGTCTCCTTCCTTCCACATCAGAAAACCACAAAACAACATCCTTTAACAGCTGGAAATGTCATAATCTGTTACTAGGAAGAACCTCATGATCTGTGCAGTATTGACCAACAGTGTTAATGTCAGTTGGGAAAGACTAATACTTTTCATTTCAGCATTTTCAGTGCACAAAGTAATAGTATTAGATCTCTCAAATTTCTTAAAAGGAACTGAGATTGTGAATATTTTAATATTCCATGAATAACCTAAATGCTTCAGAACTGGAGGAGAAATGAAACTGATAATGACGTTGAAAGCGTTGACTTTAGCAGGGCAGTAAACCTAATATACAACATAAATTTATATTAATGAATAGATTTTTTGCCCAAGACACAATTAAAAAAAAGAAAAAGAAGAAAGAAGAACAGATTATGAGGACTTCTTAAATCATGAAGCTCCACGGACATGTATGGCTCTTGGTTTCTTGCTGGTTAGAATGTACTTCATTCCATTTCTCTTTATGGGCTCCTTGAAAGATTATTTGTGTTTGCCTCGGTTTGGACTTGTGGTCTACCAGGCCAGCTGTCCATACCAGAGTTGTGAGTGTAGGTTACCATCAATAGGGTCCTAGTCAACACCATGCAGCCTGCTCCGATGAGTCAAACCAGAGCCTTCGACTGAACACTGCTGCTTACTTCTCCCTTCTGACTCAGCCTCCTCTGCTTTTCACCCTACCACTGGACTTAACACAGGCCAGCTATCTGGCAGGCATCTGTGGTTTGCATTCAAGCAGCAACAGAACCCTCCTCCTTTATCTCCTTCTTTCTTTTATCTCTCTATGTCCTCTGCACATCAATTTTCCATCTCCCAATTTCCCAATTGTCCTTTCTGTGCATGCTGCGCTTCTTTACCCACAAAACCACAAGGCATGTCCTCAATGGATTCACTGGCAGTGTGCCAGCCTGGCTCTTTCTGGGGAGGGTGGTTATTCGGTAGTATTGTTTAGGCCATGAAAGGAGGATTTGGAAGTCTTTGAAACACAGAAAATAGTTGCTATGCAGTTTTTGAAGCAGGTCATTATAACCAGTCTAAATACATTAGATTAAAAAACTCAAATCGGAACCACAACCTCCTGAAGGAGGACTTCTTAATGTTTAACTCCCATATTAATTTTTTACCTGCAGAAATTAACACTTGTAACTTATTAATCATTTAAGTAATTTATCTTTTTATTTCACTTTTTCCATTTTCTCATTCCTGTTTTTAAAATGTGAGGACTCACTTCTCTTGGCGGCATGTCATGTTTGGGAGGAATTTTTTTCTTTCTTTCTTTTTTTTAAAACTTTTTTTTTTTTTTGACTTGATCATTTGTTATTGTTTTTATTTTCTTCTGAATATTTCACCGTCAGTGTAAAATGAGTAGCTGAGAAATCTGTGTGTTTAAGCTGGACTAAATAAGCTGTGGTGCTGACTGAGTAAAACATGATACCTGTGAGGTTGAGGGTTGAGGGTGAGAGGGCCACTGGATCCATCAGAGAATTCAGAGGATAGCCATCCTGTAGCCAGATGACCGTGACTGGTTCGGGAGGCCCGTGGGCTGCACAGTGAAGGCTCAAGGAGACATTTGCCACTACAGTCATGTGGCCGGGCTCCACAGAAAAATGAGGAAGGCCTGAGAAAGACTTAGCTGAGTCAGGGTCTCCACGCCTTTAAACAATCCAAATATATAGACTTCTGTAGCTGTGGTTGCTTAAGAATAACTCACCTTCCAGCTGAATACCACCCTCATCAGAAAAGGTCTCATTGCTTCCTGATAGAACGGCGCATTTGTAGTAGCCCATGTCAGGGAGCTGGACCTTCTCGATTCTGTTATGTATATAAAGAGGAATATTTTCAAAGGTTTTGTAAAGAGCAGAAAATATATTTTTTTTAAAAAAACCCAAAACAAAACAAAACAAACTGGTAATACAGGAAGACAGAGGCAAAAAAATGTTTGCTTTCTTTCTAAATTTAACATTCAGTCACGCCCGAATAAAATATTTCAAGCTACAGCAGGTTAGACAAATGTGATTTTCCTTGGATTACATAATTTCTTTGAGAATTGATTTCTCTCTTGTTCTCTACTGTGACTGGAAGTCAGCATAGTGACATAATCCAGCAACAGCCCTGTTTGAGCTAGAAAAAAGGTGGAAGAGCAGGAAATAAACACCATCACATTTTTAGACCAGGTGTGACCGCTTCACAATACATAATCCTTAAATCTTAAAACAAAAAGGAACTTCCACATGTTAGCAGTCAACACCGCACCTTACCTGAGTGTGCTTATGATAGTCCTACTGTTGCTGCCAGTGAGAACTTGGTATTGATTATTTTCTGCATGCTCAAGTGGCACACCATCTTTCAGCCAGATCACATCAGGGGACTCCACTTCCTCACTCCCTTTACCATTCACTTTGCACTGCAATGTAACAGGTTTGCCCAGTGAAGAGATGACAGTAGTGGGACTCTTTACAAACTCCAAATCTTTGAGAGAGGAAAGAAGCAGAAGAACAGGTTAGTATTTTTCAAATGCTAATGTTTTTCAGTTCAAAAACTGAAACCTTATCTTAAAAGAACAAGATTTCACGCTCTTCTCTCTGCTATAGAATCTGTGCAGCTACAAACTGAGCGTAGCATTAGTTCAGATGGACAATGTTTAGCTTTGTCTGCAGTTTTGTTACATCAACTGATAACAGCTGATCTCAGTCCAGCCCACAAACCTACTCCTGGTTCAGATGGTACCCTTCTGTGCATTCTTCAGGCAGATATCATGCAGGCAACACTATGTCCTGCTCCTGCAATCTGCTTTGCAACCCACCTTGACCCCCAGTTCCTTCATTTCATCTTTCGCCTGACCTTAATGTGATGTATGTTGTCACTTTGTTGATGCTTGCTTTGAGCTGTACATGTTTGTCTTGCTGTTTCTTTCATAGGACACAATTATATTAGAAATGCACATCGCTAGAAATGAAATGTTCACTCTTTTTTGGGGGGGGGCTAAAGTGGTCCTGACTGAACTGTGATTGTTCTGCATGCATGTGCATGACACCTTTCAGTAGTTTAAGTAACATAATTAGATTAACTACATTAATCATGTCATCTATCCAATATAAAACAAAAATAAAGAAAATGCCTAACACAAACTCCCATAGATTAAGGTGAAATAGTCCACACAACAATTCAAAACCCAAAGATATTCAAATTATAGTGACACAAAACACAGAAAAGCAGTAAATCTCCACAGTCCACAAGCAGCAAATTTTGGTTTAATAAACATCTGGAACACTTAAATGATAAACAGAATTGCCATTGACCTATTAATCAAACAGCTAATATGTCCAGCACTAAAGTCTTCATTTGGTTCTGTCTGACAAATATTTATTACTTGTGTACAGGCTTACTTTTGCAGTTGCCAGGATATGATAACACTAGTGAAATGAGCACCCTAGCTTTTGAATGACTCTGCTTATCTCGTGCGCCTCGCTGATAGTGAGGCTGACCTGAGAAGGACAGCACTGATACTGAGACAAAGGCTTCTTGTTAGAGGAAGGCTGCCCATGTCGCTTAAACAGTGTCTGAGAACAGAGAGCTCAAGACAAACTAAACTTAATTATAATCACAGTTTCTCGTTAACAGCATTCATAGGTCTGCAGCCTGTAGATGTCTGATGTCAGACAAAATGTTGAAAACAGAGGATCAATCTTTTTTAACTTCTGAAACTTTGAATGAGAATAAATTGGAATAAGTAACTTAAAAACTTAGACCTTCTTTAAACCACTGACCTGGCAAGGGCACATAAGATGTGCGCAGATTTCTGATACAAGAATTATTTTCTTTCTTTTGCAGCATCACATAAAAATGCAAAGCATCCACTCAACCAACCAAGCCAAGGCAACTCCTTGTAGATAAAGAAAAAAGAAATCATTTGAGGATGAGCAAAGTCGGTTTTCAGAGCAAGAATGAAAAGCAAGACTTTCTCAAGCTTGTCAACACGCCCTTGTAGTCTGTTTCATGGTCACCTTTCAATCTTTGACCCCTTACAATGACCCCAAAGACCCATCTCACTATAACACACATAAATGCCCATAATTGTCATGGTACTGGGTCAGTGACCCGGTGTTTTGTATTTGTTTTAATTGTGGTCTTTGATTATGCGTTATGATTTATCTTGTTCCCCAGCCATGTCTCGTGTGTCACTTCTGTCTCTGTGCTCTGTGTTCCCTTGTTTAGTGTCGAGTCCGTGTCTCTGTCTTGTGCTTCCTGTTTTACTTTGTAGTCTCATGTCCTTCGTCAGTGTGTCTAGTTTTGCTTCCCCTTGTCTTGTCATGTTTAATTACTCCCAGCTGTGCTCTCCTCCTGTGTCCCATTCCCTCGTTATCCCTCAGTGTATTTAAACCCTGTGTTTTCCTTGCCCTGTGTCATGTTGTACCCTCTTCTTGCTGTGCGCCCTGTGATCTTCGGCCCTCGTTTCCAGGTGTTCCAGTATTAGTTATTCGTTTCCAGTGTACTTTAGGTTTCTCATTTGAGGTTTTGGTTTGTTTTTGTAAGTGTTAATTTCTATGAAGAGTTT